>JBBPCX010015877.1:0-17312 GCA_037974365.1 Hydrocynus forskahlii | reverse complement strand
GTAAGTCTCTAACTTTAACCCCTTTTAAGCCACACACTTTTGAAATACTGATGTCAAAACATCAGCCTTTAAATTGGCGTTTTAATCTGTCGCTTAAAGGTTTAATACGTGAAATTAACAAAGTGCTGTTAAAAAGATTGAAATATTAATTCATATCAAAACAGCTAAATTCAAATGTGCTTTCTCCGGTAGATAGACAGACAAATCGTGTGGAGTAAAGTCGGGCAGGCAAGGCGCTTTGGTTAAATACGTAAAGATCTCCGGGGGTAGAAGATACGGCTCGGTTTTTAAGTCTACTATAGAAAGTATCGATGTCTGTGGACTCCATTCAGGTAGCCAACTTCCACTGATAACGGCACTGACATGTTTAAACACCTGTCAACAAACGAAAAAGTATATTATTTGTCACTAGTCCGTTTCTGTCTCTCTCTCTCTCTATATCAAACCCTCACTTCTACCGTCCAGTATGGCACGGTCACGTGATCACGTGACGTGTATGCAGAATATCAATAGAGATCGGGGCTGTCCGACCGATTTCCGATATCGGATTTATGGCAATATCGGACACGATACCGATATCATATCAGATCGGGCCCATCTCTAATGTAAATATATTGTATTTCAGCATGTCTTGCAAGTACATCACATACCAAAGTCTGCAATCTATATCACCTTTTGCAATTGCTTTTGCCCTTAGTATAGTGTTGTGAAAATGGAAAAAAAAACTGTTTTTTTCGGTCAGTTGTTCTCAGAGGAACGTTTCGACTTTACAAGGTTTCAAAATACCTAAAATAAAGAGCTTTTTCAGTAGAATGAACATCTAAGAAAATGTATCCAGAGCCATTAAAACTGTTTCTGATGCTAACATTGCATGCTGGAAAATTAACATTGCTGTTAAATACTTGCATCTGACAGGACTTGTATTTGAAATCCTACTGACAGGGCTGCCAACAGTAGACTCGTTGTTCCAAACTTAAAAGTACACAAGTACACAAGCATGTTAAAAAGTCTTATTTAGTATGAAAGCTCTGAGCAGCAAGTAAGGAGCCAATCACCTTGCTTGTAAGCACACACAGTTGAAGTATCTCATTTTCAACTAGCAGATTATTAAAAATTTTCCAGTGCTGGTCAAAGTTGTATAAAGTCAAAACACAAATGGGGAGTGTTCATTTTGTTGTTTGACTAGTACAAGTAGTAGTTCCGTTCTCTTTTGCAATGTCTTAATTAAAAATACTGCTGTTAAAATAAATTGTGTTTTGATTACAGGCGTATAAAAAAAGAAGTTGTCCATTAACATTTACAGTACTCTGGCAAAATATATATATTTTTTTGTACATTCACACCAAAGCTGGTGTTAATTGGTCATTGAGGACTTCAGTTGTCAGACAGAAGAAAGTGAATGGTAGAAATGATTGCATTGAATACAGTTTAACTTTGATGTTTTGTATGCTTACAGTTTAACTTTGTTGTTTTGTATGCTTAGCTTCCTGTCATGGTATCCTATAAGAGACTGAGCCCGGAGGAAGTGCACTTCTCTGGTGCTGCTTCACTGGAGCCTGGACCTGAGGATTCGGGAGATGTGGAGATGAAGGCAGAAGACCCAGACCGTCCGTTGCTGGACAGGAGACCTCATTGCTCTACCACAATTGCTCTGTTAACATTGGGAGGGCTAATTCTGGCAGTTCTTGCTATCTGGCTTCTAGGAACTGTGGTTTGGCTTCGTGGTACGCCTTCCACAGGAATCCACAAACCTCCATCACCTGTGGCTCCACGCCATGGTGGCTCTCAGCCAGAATCCTGCTCCTCTATTTCTGAAGCCTGCAGGTTTGACTGCTACCCAGAAAGAGGTGTTGTGGTGACCAAGGAGATGTGCAATAAAAGAAACTGTTGCTTCATACAAGTACCTAAGACACCAGGACAGAACGGAGTGCCATGGTGCTTTTATCCACCAGACTTTCCATCTTATGAGCTAGTGGCTATCAATGAGACGGAGTTGGGCTACAGGGGGAAACTGATTCGCCGACAGAAGACCTACTACCCTAAGGATGTAGAGACGCTGCAGTTGGATGTTCTATATGAATCGGACAACAGACTACGTGTGAAAGTGAGATAAATGGCATGGTCTGACTATATAAAAATTGAATATATAAAAATTCAGGTTTACACGCTTTTCCAGTTGTGTCATTTGGTCATAACACAAGATTTATTATTGTTTTTAAATCCCTCTACATTGAACACACTTCAGTACAATTTATTAATGTCCTGAATTTAACAGAATTAGGGAAAAATTTAACATGGCAGGTGCGTACATTTTGGTATTATTTATATATTTTTTAAACCCGGGAAATTAATGCATAGAAATAGATAAATAACATGCCATTAAAATTTCAAAAAGAGTGCTATATTTAAGATTGTTCGATGTACAGGATGTTTTCACTTGTGAAATTTACTTTTTTACTTGAAATTGGCTTCATTTGAGAGGGAGGTTTTAAACTTAGGCCTACAAATTTAGGCTTCAACATAGTTCTTACAAGTGTTTTTAGCTAGAAGATGTATTTTTAATTATTAGTTTTTTTAGATTACGGCCTATCGTACAGTGTCAAATACATAAGCAAGTCATGCATAATCAGTGTGAGGCAGACTAAGACAATTTGTAATTATGTAAGTATGGATTTAAAATCAAGCAATCAAGATGTGACCGAAGTATAGGGGGGTTAAGGGGGTTTATTGATTATGTGATTGCTGACAAAAGTAGCAATATGAATTCTGAAGTGTGTAGGGCTATGCTTTCTGGTGCTTTCTGGTGATGTCCATGGGTTCCTATCCAAACAGCAAAGGATTCTCATACATGTATTAAAGCAATGCATATTTTATGCCTTTAAAAATGGAGGGACTCTGAAAAATGGCTTCAGTCTTTGAAAACTTAATGGAATACTTTTGTTAAACCTCTTTAACCTGAAAGTCTATACACATCATGATTGCTTTATTTTAGATGCGTTGTGCTTTTGTACAGAGAGAAAAGGACAAAAATTGCATCCATGTTCAGATACTTATGGACTTAACTGAACCACACCTGTAATTACTTGGAAGCTGTGTTAGCATCATAACTAGCGCAAAACAAAATAATTCAATGTCAGACATCCAATGATATTTTTTTTGCCAAACTATTGTTTCAATGTATCTAACTTTTTTTTTTTTTTCCTGTGTTTCAGATTACGGATCCAGCAAAGGAGAGATATGAGGTTCCAATAAATGTGCCTGTGGTCCAAAAAAAAGCTTCAAATCCCCTTTATACTGTGGAGTTCACCAAACAACCATTCGGGCTTATTGTGAAGAGAACATTAAATGGGGCTGTAGTGTAAGTGTACATCATGATTGTGGGGGATGTGGCTTTTGATGACACAAAGATTTTGACCGCTGGTCACGGATTTCTGAAGTCAAGACTCCATGCTATGCACATTTTAGGCCTCGTCCACAAGGACGTTCGAATCTTGTATAAATGAACGTGCTCTGAAAGCCATACGTGTTCTTGCCGCGTTTTGTAGCTGCGCTTGACTGACATCAGTGCGGCATTACACTAATGTTCGTCTGACGCTGTTTAACGCCAGCCTGCAGCCCAATGTGTAGTTTCATGTATTTTCATATATTTTCCTGTGGGGGCAGTAATTATTCGGTCCAAAGTGTTTACTTGTGGGTTGTCTTTGTGAATAGTTCTGCAGTAAAAATCATAGGTCCCTATTCTTTGTTAAAATGAAGCGCTGACATTCTTGTTTTATTAGTACTCCTCCTTTATAAGTCGTCATACACAGGAATGGAACAAACATCGCCGCCGATACTGGGTTCACCGTCTTTCTGCAGAACGTCAGATCAAATGGAAATTTTTTTGTTATTTTTGAAGACATGCGAAGATTTAAACATATTCACATGTTTTATCATTATTAATAACAATAATAATTATACAAAATTCTATATAATATATATAACAATATTAATATATAATAATACTTATTATATATAATTTATTATAATAAAAACAGATTTGAATCTATATGTGTATTATAATAATTACATATTGCCTATTTGTGTAGGGTAAACCCTAAATATGCCCCCAAATATGCTCCCAAAACACTTTCATACATTTTAAAGAAAATGTAAAGGAAAACCCGTAACCGTACTGTACAGTGTCACCCGCAGTGCTAGAATGTAAATACCAATGTTACCCCTGTATAGTACCATAAACTGTATATACTATATACTGTAATTCATGCACGCGCGTTTTCTTTGGTATGCGCTGTCGTTTTCTTTGGTATAAGCAGGGCAAAGACAGCAATAATTTAATTTAATTTAATTTGCAATAATAAAAATAAAGGGCTTTTAAAAGAAAAAAACGAAAAACAGGAGAACACTCTCGAGAACTCTGAACCACGACTTCGCGGGGAACATTCTAAATAATAATAATCGCAGGAAATTCTTAATAATAATAATAAAAACACGCGCTTTGCAGTGGGCTGGTGCCCTGCCCGGGGTGAGTCCCTGCCCCTAGACCCCGGGATAGGCTTCGGGACCCACGACCCTATAAGCGATTTTATTGAATGATGGGACATATTTGGTCCTCCAGAACACCAACCGAATGCCATGTAAACACAGTGGCGGCGTTTTCTTTGCATTTGTCAGTTATTTTTGACGTCACCCGAAGGCGCAGGTGCTGAAAGCCTGTGTGGACGCTTTGATTTGCTGCAATGAGCAGAAAAACGCTCGGCGTTCTGTCCGCGGTTACCACGAACGCCCGAAAAACGTCTGATTCAGACGCCCGTGTGGAGGAGGCATTATGCTTTCCCTAAAGCTCATCAAAGTCTAGATCAGGTGTGTTATTTAGGGAAAATGTGTAGTTATAGGCTTTACATACCAAGATGAAAATATATTACCATTTCTAGAGAAATCTTTTTATAGTTCTGCTTATCAGTGGCACTCATTGATATCAGGCCAGTAGCAAAAAAAAATGCTAAATATTGACACAATTCTAATCTTTTTGGCTCTATACCCCACCACAATGGATTTGAAATGAAATGAACAAGATGTGCATTAACTGCAGACTTTCAGTTTTAATTTAAAGGGGAATTTACTTACAATTTAGGTGAACGGTGTAGGAATTACAACAGTTTGTATATGTGCCTCCCACTTTTTAAGTAATGGGACAATTGGCTGCTCAGCTGTTCCATGGCTAGGTGTGCCATTATCGTATTTACAAAGAGCAAATGAAAGGTCTAGAGTTCATTTAAAGTGTGCTATTTGCATTTGGAATCTGTTGCTGTCAACTCTCGATAGGAGAACCAAAGAGCTGTCACTATTTGTGAAGCAAGCCATCATTAGACTGAAAACTAAAAACAAACCCATCAGAGAGATAGCAAAAACATTAGGTGTGGCCAAATCGACAGTTTGGAACATTCGTAAAAAGAAAGAATGTACCGGTGATCTCAGCAACACCGAAAGACCCGGAAGACCACGGAAATCAACTGTGGTGGATGACCAAAGAATTCTTTCCCTGGTGAAGAAAAAACACTTCACAATAGTTGGCCAGATCAAGAACACTCTCCAGCAGGTAGGTGTATGTGTGTCAAAGTCAACAATCAAGAGAAAACATCACCAGAGTGAATACAGATGGTTCACCTCAAGATGTAAACCATTGGTGAGCCTCAAAAACAGGAAGGCCAGATTAGAGCCTTCACAGTTCTGGAACGACATCCTATGGACAGAGAGACAAAGACCAACTTGTACCAGAGTGATGGGAAGAGAAGAGTATGGAGCATGGTGGTGGTAGTGTCATGGTTCCCTTTTTTGATGTGACTTCTGACAAAAGCAGCAGGATGAATTCTGAAGTGTTTTGGGCAATATTATCTGCTCATAATCAGCCAAATGCTGTGGAATGAAGTGGAATGTTATGCAATGGCTAAGTCAGTCACCTCACCTGAATCTGATTGAGCATGCATTTCACTTGCTGAAGACAAAACAGAAGGGAAAATGACCCAAGAACAAGCAGGAACTGAAGACAGTTGCAGTAGAGCCCTCTGCAACCAAGTAAAGGATTTGCAACCAAGTATCAAATAGTGAAAGTTTGATTTATGGCTGTTAATTTGTCCCATTACTTTTGGTCCCTTAAAAAGTGGGAGGCACTTATACAAACTGTTGTAATTCCTACACCGTTCACCTGATTTGTATGTAAATACCCTCAAATTAAAGCAGAAAGTCTTGTTTGCTCCATTTCAAATCCATTGTGGTGGTGTATAGCGCCAAGAATATTAGAATTGTGTTGATGTCCAAAGATTTATTGAAATGACTGTAGCACATGCATATGCATATACGTTGTAACATTAAGTATATACTTCCTGTAGCCTTAACAAAGGATCAGAATTGGGTTTGGGTTAAATTTGCATGAACCAATAAACGATGCTTTCATTGGTTCCAATACCAACCTTTCAGTCACTGATAAGGACATCTTTAAATAATGTAGTGCTTGGATGTTGTGTACTGTGCCCACTAATGTCTGTGTTTGTAAGGTTGAACACTACAGTGGCTCCACTCTTCTATGCGGATCAGTTTCTGCAAATTGCAACATCTTTGTTGTCAAACTTTGTTTACGGGCTGGGTGAACATCGCTCCAGCTTTCTTCATGATGTACAGTGGAACACACTGACAATGTGGAGTCGGGATGCAGCACCTATGGTAATAATTAATTTTACTTTTATATTGTGTACGTATGTATTTTGTTAAATGGACTGCTATTTTTGCATTAAATTAATGTAAATTTAGCTCTATAAAAATGTTTCTGTCTCTTTCACTTTCATCCTATAGGAACTCATTAACCTTTACGGTGTTCATCCATTTTATCTTCTTATGGAGTCTGATGGACAGGCACATGGGTCTTTCTTACTCAACAGCAATGCTATGGGTGAGTTAAAGGACCCATATCTTACTGTTTTGTATTGTAGCCTTTCCTTGTGTTTGTATGGTTTTTATGTGTCAGATACTACAATAATTGATTTTTACATGTCCATTTTCTAACTTCACTTTTTAACTTCATCGTTTTTAAATACATAGACATCTATACTATAAATGTACTATAGTTTCCTTATATGGTTTGTATGGATTAGGGAGTGAAGAGTACATTTTAAAACTGGGTCTACATATTGCGTCAACATTTTAAAAATTATTTTTTTTATTTATTTATTTAACAGAAAAGCAAACCTACTGACCTGTACACATTTTGCATAACAGGCACGCATTTTTACACCAACGTATGCCGGTACTATTTGTTGCTGTAAAGTATGCCAAAAGCCGCCGGTCACACTGATACTTCTTGCTGGTCTGCAGCAGGGGGGTGGGGCTGCATGTACAGCTCAGGGCGCCTTGCGAATGTCTCACACAAACACACACGTGTGTGCATGCACTTGAGGCAGTAGAATATGAGAAAAGTGATAGTAAAAGATTGGAGGTGAGGAGAAATATGCACATTACTCGCAACTGACACGTTACTGTTCCCCTGTTTCCACTGCACTGGTGCCGGTGTTGGGACCGATGCTCAGCCGGGTATAATGGTGGCTCCTTTCCACAGTCGACAGACATCAACAAAAATATTGTGCCTCAGACATCTAGCACAGTTGTCTTAACACTTCTATCTTGTTTAACGGAAATATTTTTCTGGCCTCAGACTTAGCTCATGCTAATGCCAATGGTAGCGCAATCTATCTAATGGTAATAAAAATAAAAATGAATTTCTGTATTTGGCATTTCTCTTTTATCACAAATAATTTATTTTGTATGCAATATGTAAGATAATTTTAATTTAATTACCAGTAAATGTCGCAGACTGCATTGTGGACATATCTGCTAGCTTAGCAATGGTGAAATACAATAGTTCCTTATTTTATCTTGGCACAGTTTATTCAGAATTTCAATCAAGGTGCTGCGGTCATGAATGTGAGTGAGTGTGTGTCTGCAGGAGTGCCACCATTGTGGTACTCAGAAAGGTTGTCAGTCCTGAAAAAGT
Source organism: Hydrocynus forskahlii (assembly GCA_037974365.1). Classification (NCBI taxonomy): domain Eukaryota; kingdom Metazoa; phylum Chordata; class Actinopteri; order Characiformes; family Alestidae; genus Hydrocynus; species Hydrocynus forskahlii. Next base: position 9,268 of record JBBPCX010015877.1, on the reverse strand, counting down.
GAGGGAAATTCAGTTTTTTGGGTGGCTTTAACAGATCCACATAAATGGCAAGAAATGTTTCAACTTTCAAAAGTCAGAATGATCATTTCTTGTCAAATGTTTGGAGACATTCAACAAGCTTTTTTTCCACAAAATTATATCCAGTTTTTAATTATTGCCAATTTCCACTTGCTAGCTTCATACATAAAATGCTGCTTAGACTGCAGCATTTTGTGGTATTAATACCACATCCCATACATTTTGTGATCTCAGAGTTTATCAGCACTTGGGTCTTTTCAGGTTTTAAACCACTTTTGATCCCCCAAAATGGTGTGCTTTTAGTTTGAAACAGAAAAACTGTTAAGTCCTATCAAGCTGCTCTTCATATCACAGTCACTTTGAATTTTGCAAAATATATCCATTTTATTAGCACTTGGCTGTTTTTTTCTTACTCAGCCTAAAATTAAAATTGATCCTTTTTGTTAGTTCATGTCCCTGATCATTTAAAGCACAATTTGTCATATTAGATTATTACACCACTTACTGCTTCATAACATATAAAAATCTAATATAAAGTAATGTAAGAATTTGGACCTCAATGAAAAATGTCCACTGATTTCTGATTGCATCAGTGAGTGCAGAAAAATATCATTGTCTCCCCCTCTCACCCAGCGTTGAGTGAAAGAGAATTTTTCCTAATGCTATGAAACCATTGAGACTTAGAAATACATTATGGTACAGAAGGAAAATGGTTTATGATTTATGTTGACTTATATTTATGTTGACAGAAATATATGAAAATAACTGTGAAAAGAAAAATAACTGAAAAAAATGAAGTCAAGTGAAATGGGATCTAATAAAACATGATCATCAGGACTTCAGCAGTATTATTGCAAACCTGTTATCTTCAGAAATCTTCAGGGATCTCTTCATGCAAATGCTACTGCATGGCATAAATAAAACAGGCATGCTTGTGTCATGTTCACCTCTCATGCATCTGCACCTGTCAGTAATGGACTTTATACTGTTGTTCCACAAAAGCTGCAGTAAAATGTAGTTGTTTTGTTTTACTTCTTAAAGAATGAACGATGAGCATCACTGTGGGTTAATGTTCACATGAATGAAATTCAGTTTCCAAAGAATTGGGTTTTTCTGGTTCACTTTGAGTATAATGACTCATTTGCCATCTCTTTTAGACAAGAATTTTAAGATTCCTCTTGTACTTACAAAACTCTTTGTTAGCAAGTATGCATGTAGTTCTTTGCAAAATGTCAAAATGACATTGTGTATATTTTCTAAAGCGAAATGTTATCACCTCTGCATGGACCGCACTTAAATATGTTTCTGCAAATTTAATGCATGATTATTATTTATCATTTAACATGTAGCAAAAATATGTGAAACGTGGCTTGTGCACAAGTTTTTGCACACCTAATTTTACTTTTGCCTCTCGTTAAGAAACATTTATAGATTGTCTTGCATGTACAGCAAGATCTGTTCGCAGTTTCAGTAATATTAAAGCCTAGGGGCGTTGATGATAGCATCTTTAGTAATTATAGTCAGAGATTTCCATCTTTGTTTCATCAGCCACATCACTTGATTCAGTAGTGTCTCTGCTTTGTCTATGTACATAATTCAGATGATGACTTTTTTGATGAGATTACAGTTAAGGTTACCTTCTAGTGAGCCTTCCATGTAGATGTGCAGCAACACCAGTGGCAGTTTATGACTATTCCAATGCCTGCCAAATCTTCCTCCAAGTCCTCTAAGTCTAGGGCAGGGGTGTTGGACTCCAGTCCTGGAGGGCCGGTGTCCAGCATAGTTTGATGGTTCTCCTACTCAAACACATTCACTAAACATGGCAGTTTACTGGCAAGTTGAAACAGGTGTTTCTGAGCAGGGAAATCACCAAAACATGTGAGACCATGCCCTCCAGGACTGGAGTTTGACACCCTTGTCTAGGGGTTTCAGTTTGCATGCTTGCTACAAGCTTATTGTGACCTCAGCAATTTTCCTTAACTTAAAATAATAAAAATATAGGCAGGAAGAGTTGATATCTTCTGTAATCAGCTCTTGTTCTGTAAGAATTGATTCATCTTTAGTTTCAGATCCTCAGGCAGCTGCTTAGTAGATCCTATGTCTATGGATTGTTGGCACATCACCAAGAGAGGTTTGAAGGGTCTCATAAGCTATCACACTCGGGAATTGCTACAACACTTGACTGTAGGCCTAATGAGTCATAGATGCTCTGAAGGAGAGGGAGGGTATTTATGCAGTTGTTAGATGCCAGAATTTTCTGACTAATAGTAGATAGTCATATTTTGCAGATTAGAGTTTAATTTTAATGCATTTGGCTTATCTTGACAAGCCAAGTGCATCCCTGAGGATTACATTCTTCGACTTCTCCAGTGCCTTCCACACCATTCAGCCAGCCCGGCTGGGGAACAGACTGTCTGCTATACAGATGCAAGCCCCCCTAGTTGCATGGATTTTGGACTACCTGACTGATAGGCCACAGTATGTGCGACTACAGGGTTGTAAGTCTGACACAGTGTTGTGTAACACTCGGGCTCCTCAGGGAACTGTTCTGTCACCATTCCTCTTCACCCTATGCACATCTGACTTCCAGTACAACACAGAGGGCTGCTGTATGAAGGGTGGGGATGACTTGGAATACAGGACGACTGTGGACAGTTCTGTGGACTGGTGTGAGCTGAATCAACTGCAGCTCAACATTCAAAAGACAAAAGAACTGGTGGTGGACTTGCAATCTCCTGTCACTCCCCTGTCCATTAGAGGGGTGGATGTGGAGATTGTTCAATACCTGGGTATACACATTGACAATAAGCTGGACTGGACTAAGAACTTTCTGGCCACTTACAAGAGGGGTCAAAGTAGGCTGTACTTCCTACGTAGACTCCGATCTCTGAGTCTGCAACACCATGTTGCGGATGTTCAACAAGTCTTTTGTAGCCGGTGCCATTTTGTATGCTGTGGTGTGCAGGGGTGGTAGCATGAATGTGGCAGACAGGAAGAGAATTAACAAACTGATCAGGAAATCTGGCTCTGTGGTGGGTGAGGAACTGGATAGCATGGAAACTGTGGCTGAAAGGAAAACATTGTCCAGACTTCAGTCTGTCATGGACAATGTAGATCACCCACTCCACAGTATGGTGAATGATCTGAGAAGTACCTTTAGCCACAGGCTGACCAGCTTAATGTGCTCCACTGAACGCCACAGGAAATCCTTCCTTCCCACTCCTTCCTTAATACTCTACAGCTCCACCGTCAGTCACACACCCACACAATAATCTGTGCAATATGCTGCTGCTCCTTTCTGTATGTTTATTATGGGTTTCAAAAACTATCATTGTGTGGAAGACTATGTGCATCATTTTTGCTGTGATGTTATTATGTGCAATATTGTATGCTGTCCTCTACATGGTGCTAAATCACGTAATTACAGCAATATCTTATGTGCAATATTACTACATATATTCATATTGTTGTTTTCTTTCCACTGATTTTTATTTTACTTCATTTTAATAGATTCTATTTAGACTTATTAGACTTATTTATTTTACTATTCTATTTTATCTTACTTTTTATTTTACAGTATTCTGGTGTCTTGTGTCTCTCTGCATCTGTGTGTTGTGGCGGGGTTTGATACCGAGGTTTGGTATCATGCAGACATGGATATTGGAGTAAAAACAAATCCAATCTGATTCTGAGGTCTTGCTTAAAATAATACAGAATTGATGGAAGAACACCAAAATGTAAAGTAGAGCACATGATGAGTAGCGGTGTTTATTTTGTTTGTTAACTGTTTTTTTAGATGTGGTTCTTCAACCAGCGCCTGCCCTCACATGGCGCACAATTGGAGGAGTACTGGACTTTTATGTCTTTCTTGGTCCTGATCCTAGCTCTGTGGTTGCAGAGTATCTGGAGGTCACAGGTCAGTGTTATGTTTTTAACTTACTTTTGTAAAATTACTAAGCCATTGTTTAGGTAACCAGGTTGTGTTTCACTTTGTGTTTTTACCTTGATCTTAGGAAAGCCTGCTATGCCTACATACTGGGCATTGGGCTATCATCTTTGTCGGTGGGGATATGACTCCAGCAATAAAACCTGGGATATTGTGAGAGAAATGAGGAACTATGGGATCCCTCAGGTACTGTAGCTGTTTAGTTTTATAGTAGTTTGAGTTAGGTGTAAGAGAAATAGATATGATATTAGTACTACACTGAAATGAAGGTCTTGCTTTCTACAGTTATATTAAGACCTCATTTACAAGAATAAGTGACTGAAATCATGTAGGGCTGAAATGATTATTCGAGCAATTCGAATAATTCGATTACAAAAAATGAAAAAGGCAAAATCTTTGCCTCGAGACTTCGTTTAATTTATGTCACCAAAGTCCATCTATTTAAAATGTCTCTGCTATCGTATCACTCCCACTTTGTAGACACTGTGCAGCTCCGGTATCACTGTTTCACAGGGACTGATGAAACTGACGCGTTTATTTTGCTCTCTATGGAAATGGTGGAAAAGATCCTGGTGTGCGTAAAAGCCAGAAAATGTCTGTGGGACCATTTATCACTGCGTAAGGCGAACAACCTAGTGCAGTGTAGCCGCTGATGCTGCTCAGCGTCTGAGCGTGTTTGTACTGTTTTTAGTCGGTAATTATAACTTAGTAGTGAGTTAAAGTTTTGGATGATGATTGAACTATTTCCATCGGTCTACAACGTCATCAGCCCACAGACGAGAGACAACTGGTCCGATAAACGGTAAGTTTCAGTATGGACTTTGGCGAGCGCCTTCTCCAGAAAGCGTGTTTAGTTCAGCCCCTCTCTCCATCACTAGCACTAGCGTAAAGTTTACTTGTGTGAAGTGTACATTAGTTACGTATCTGACGGAGAAGGTTTCAGAGTTAGAGGAGCGCATCCGGATTTGAACTGGGGATAGGAGATGAGAATCATGTGTGTTGCTAGCCAGTCCGGTTGCCTTAGAGGAAGATAGTTTGCCCCCGACCCTGGCTGTAAAGTCCCCACAGCATGGCAATTATGTCCCCCCCCCCCCTCCATAAGAGCAATGGGAGAGGTTTTTGGCTAATAACTCCAGATCCCCACGGGCTAGAAGGGCGAAACAGAGCTTGGAAAGGTCTCACGGAGACCTATCAGCATGTAGAGCTTGGTACGGCTGAGTGCTTGCCCCATAGTGCAAGGAGGTTCGCGTGCCTGTTACTCCAGTTCCCCGGGAGGGAGAGCTTCATGCTTGGTCTCGTCGGAAAGGTCTCCTGGAGACCTGTCAGCCTGTGGAGTTTGAAGTGTCTGAGTGCTTGCCCCGCAGAGCAACGCGGTTCGGAAAGTCCATGCTCATTTTAAGAGGCCTTTCATGTTGCATAACACACGATTGATATAATTGTTTAAAAACACAAAAGTATGATTTATCCAATTACTCGATTAAAAAATTGATTTAAAAAAATTAACAGAATATTCGATTCCAAAAATAGCCCTAAAATCATTATTACAAACTGGGGGTTAGATTAGTACTCCTTTGTGGACACTACAACCCTCTGATTCCTTATGTAGCACCAGGCAATATAATGTTTGTACCATTATAGAAGTACTTAAAATAATTATTTTCATTTATTCAGTTTCATTTAGTGCTTCAGTTTCCTTCAAATTAATCAGAGTAATGGTGCTCAGAAAGCATAAGTTCCTGAGATGCTGTAAGATTTTTCAGTTTTCAGTTGTAGATGCTGACATTTTAAGCAGCATATAGACGTTGACTTATTAACAAAAATGTATGTATTGCTAATCATAAACGAACATGTATATTTAAAAAGTGAAACTGAGGGGGATAATTATTCCAACACATATTAAAAAATTAGAAAAAAATATGAATGGAATAAAGGTTCTACATATTGATGCTGTTCAAATAAAATTTTGTCTTGTTTAACTTGCACCTTGTGTCATTATAATTGCAATTTTACAATGATAATTTTTGGTAATATTTCATGCAACAAGTAGCAACAATACTATCAAAGTGAAATTGAATGTAAAGACCTAGCAAAGATCTAGGGTGCAAGTTTGGTAGGATGTTTTTTTCTTTTATTTCAGTGTTCATTGCACTGACTCGAAGCAAGATGCATTTGTTTGTCCATAAACAGAAGTTTGCTTTTAAGAAAGATTAGGGAAAACCAGTGAACTAATACAGTTTTATCACTCAGTTGTTTATGTTGTAGGATGTCCAGTGGAATGACATTGACTATATGGACCGTACCCTGGACTTCACTTTTGATCCTGTGAACTTTTCAACCCTACCTGACGTCGTAAAAGACCTTCACATACACAACCAACGCTATGTAATGATTCTGGTAAATGCACATTGATTCAGCGGTGGAACTGGATATGTGATGGTTCTAGATGCTGCTTCCTAGAAAGCTGTCATATGCAAGACAGCATTACAAAGGATTTTTACAATTTTACGATTTTCAGAGACATTTGAAGATAGTAAGATTACATAAATTAATGCAAAATTATGAAGGGACTTCACTGTTTACAAGTTTTGAAATTAATCATTCTGAATGAACTTTAAACAATTGTGTGAATTGTCTCTCTTTTTCTCTCTCTCCCTCCCCCTCTTACCTCTCAGTTTGTATTACTGTATTTATTTTTCACTTTGTCCCCTTTATTTCTCAGGATCCTGGTATAAGCAGTATTCAGCCCGCAGGTTCCTATTGGCCATTTGAGGAGGGAATAAAGCAGGGCATCTTCATCAACAGCTCCAATGGAGAGACACTCATTGGAAAGGTGTACACAGACATGATTTATGTACACTACTTGCAAATCCAGTATTTATTAAAGAGTTAATTATGCTTAATTTGGCTTCCTATTGTCTAAAGGGTACATTTTAAATACAACCTGTGTCAGAGCTTCTATTCAGCTTCAAATTCAGTTCAATTTAGTTGTTGTTCAACATTCAAAAACCACTGGAATTACTTTTCCTTTATGTATGTAGACTTTCACAATGATTTAAACATTGTAAACTAGACAACAGTAGGTTTTAGACATTTTAAGACATATGCTGTTGCTCTCAAAATACTATAAACAATATTTCATAAATAGAAAAGTAAAAAAAAATTAAAAAGAAATTTCCAGTAAAAAATGCTCTGATTTTGTAGTTACTGGTGTTCTAGGTGGTTGCTATGCTGTGGTATTCCATGTCTCAGATAAGGTGTTGGCAGTGTAGTTGTATTGTGCTTTGCCCACAAAGTTCTGACATGCTAATGCATATTCCTTGTTCTGGACCCATTTTGTTTATTTTAATTAGATAATATTACTTCCAGGTTATTGCACAGTGATTCCAAGCTATGTATTGTTAAATTTGCCATATAGGGTGCGATAACAGAATCTGCCTCTGTTTCCTATGTTTTACTGCCTCTGTTTCCTAAGTTAGGCCCTTGGTCATCCCAAAACATAACAGGTTCACCAAGCAGTTTCACTTTTGATTGTAGTCTGCTGTCTTGCTGTAGAATGTTTGAGGGTAACATGCTTTGAAACTAGTGTTTGTGTTAATTCATCTTATTTATTTTAAAAAATTTTTACCTCAGGTCTGGCCAGGACTTACCGCATTCCCAGACTTCTCTGATCCAAACACCCATGAGTGGTGGTACCAAAACTTAAAACGTTTTCATGAGGCAGTTCCTTTTGATGGGCTGTGGATTGTGAGTGAAGATAATGTCCTTTTATTGAGTAGATCCATGCCTAAACGCCCACTTTCACTGCTATTTATGTACTCTGTATAACCTGCGTTCTTCTTCTGCCTGAAAATCATCTCTTTTCTAGGACATGAATGAACCGTCTAACTTCTTTGATGGGTCTATTGATGGCTGCCCTGACAATGACTTGGAAAACCCTCCTTATACACCAGGTATAAACCTTTTTAGAATTTTGAGGTGCTTGTGTGCTTAGGTTAGAATGTGAAAGGAATTAGTTAGGAATGTGGGGTTTTTTTTGGGAGAGTATCATTTTACATGAGATCGCAATTTAAATGTTTTCTATATTTTTTCTGTAGTTCCAAGCCTTTGTGCCAAGAAGATCAGCGCATTGATTATTTCAGGCTTGAGGTTTATATACTGAATGTGTCAAGCTCATGTCAGTTAATGAGCTCTGTATCATTTGGCTAAATTTCCCCATTTAACTTATTGACGATTTTGATTAATCCAGGACATAATTTTTAAAAAATTCTCGAGGTTTGAAAGTGTCATTTTTTCAAATTGTAATTTCAAAACAATAATTGTTCATGCCTAGTAAGGCGTCTCAAACTCAAAGTACCTGGGGGCTACTAGCCAGGTCATTTTTTCCTGAATTATAACAACAGTACAGATATACCAGACCCTTTTTACACCATATCACAATATCAGGTTTATATCCACACAAGGCTAATTACCAGGTCCCTGGCGCTTGTTATGTATGTTCATCAAGCAGTCCTGTCTTTCTTTTTGTTTCTAGGTGTTTTAGGTGGCAGCCTGAGGGCTAAGACTGTATGCGCCTCTGCACACCAGAGGATCACATCTCACTACAATGTGCACAGCTTGTATGGACTCATGGAAGCTAAAGCTTCAGCAAGGTCACACATTTACTTGATGGCACATTATATTCCCACACATTCATCTTTAGTATTTAATAGGGTTGCACAATTCTTATCATGGAGGGCCATGATCCGGTGTTATTGTTTCCCTGAATTGACATGAATTGACATGTAGATTTGGGCAGGTCATTTTTATCGCTGTGGATAGGGAGTACTTCATACACTAAATGGGACATGCAGCATTTAAAGGGAATTATTACAACACATAAAGCACCAAAACCATGTACAACAGGGGTGTCCAAACTTTTTGCAAAGAGGGCCAAATTTGATAAAGTAAAGAGACCCGTGGGCCAATAGTTCCTTCTGACATTTTTTTAACCACAAACGTTAAATGAAAATACACACTGTTATATAACCATTTTCATTTTCACAATAACCTTTATTTTTCAAATGACAATGTAACCAAATACAAGCCACTCAGGCAGACGTGAACAACTCTAACAACACAATCATTCATATCTGGAGAGTCAGACAACTTTGAACAAACTGTATAGAATACCTTACATTTTCATGAGTTTGATAAATGTATTTGCCTCATGAACATTTTAAACAGGAGGTATAAGTAATGCAAAGTGGTCTGTTATCATTAAAGTTTAAAACAAGTGAATTTTGCCCTTGTCTTTTACAAGATCTT
>JBBPCX010015818.1:0-17323 GCA_037974365.1 Hydrocynus forskahlii | reverse complement strand
AGATCCGATCTGTGTCACATATGAGCAAAAAATCGGAATTGGGTCACATTTAACTGACAGTGTAAACGAGGCCTAAGTGTGTTCAGAATGAAGCTGTTGGGACAGCTGCTCTGACAGACCATCGTCTGCACAAGTTCTTACAGGCCCGTCTTTAATGCACAGCTTTGTTTATTGTATCACCAGAGTGAGCTTTTATCCGCCCTCTCTGTCTGATTTTGCGTCACACATTCCCTACTCGCCCGGAGGCACAAGAGTCTGGCTGCAGTTAAAAACACCTGGGCTACTGTTACTACTGTTATTACACTGCCGGTTCATACTGGATTAAAATCACTTCAGTTTTCACTGTCAGACTGTAAAAACTACACATATTGCAGATTCATACTGGATTAAAATCACTCCACATTTATTACTGTAAAACTACAAGCTGCAGGTTCATACAGGAGTAAAATCACTCCACGATTAATCCTGTAAAAGCTGCAAACTGTAGATTCATTCTGGATGAAAACCACTTCACTATTGTTACTGACCAGTCCCCCACATCTGGTGGGCAGAGCTCCTGAAGCTTTCAGCTGATTGTCAGTAAAAAATAATTATAAGTTGTTTGTTTTTGAAACATTGAAAATGTTTAACCTTGTTTTAATTTTGTTGTATTTTGCAGCTCTGCCCGAGTACCCAGGACCAACCAAAATGACAACATGAAGTCTTTGAAACCCTGAAATTAATCAAGAAACTCTATTAACACTGTAAACATTCATAAATGTTCTTGTTTTGGCAACCTTGAGCTGAACTTAATCTTAAAAAATCTCCAAATTCTATGTGATGTTGGAAGTCAGTATGTGTGTGTGTGTGTGTGTGTGTGTGTGTGTGTGTGATGTGAAGGGATGCTGCAGTTTGTCATGATGTTGGTATAAACGCTTGTTAAATCAAAACAAAAGTAAGACTGCAGTGGAGGAAGGTCATGGAAAATCCCGGAGTGGAGATAGCTCTGACAGGAGTCCAGGAGAACATTATCACCGCCTCCCGTCTCCAGATGCTATCTACATCTGTTAGCTAATAAGATGTGGTCTAAGGGCATTTGCTCATGTCTACCCCCAGCGTTGGTGGAGGAAACACTGAGCCCCATACTAGGAGGTGAAACTGAGCATTAGCAGATTGGAGAAATAACTGAAGAACCCTGGTGAGGAACGTTCAGCAGGGGGGATTTTTTTTAAGATATTGTGAAAGAAACCCGACGGGTTCGGTTCTGTTATGTTCTGCGATTCAGAGAAGTTAACCCTTAGAACTCGAGCTCAACAAACGGTAAATTGCGATCATACAGCAAAACAGCTCCTTATATGGAGGTTCCCGTGGTTTTTGTTGATGCTTGAGGTGTCAGACGCCATTCTGAGTTTTGTTTGGTGTTCCCGTCTTATTGTAATTCAGTAAACATGTAATCATAATCACCACTACTGGGGTTTAAAAAAAAGCTGTCACATGCATCAATGCAAAATTGACAAAAATGTCCAAATTTCTTTTATATTAGGTCCTAGAAACAAATGGAAAAAACACAAGAGCTGGGGGTCTCCACTCTCAGGGAGGGAGGGGGGCCCGGAGAGGGGCTGAGCGGCAGCGCACCGAGTGAAAGAACAGCAAATGGCGAGCATGTAGCAGAGCAAATGTCAGTTTTAAGGGTTCAGATTGATCATCTCTTCACAACTGGAGGTTGAGGGAGGAGGGTCAGCCTAGGAGAACATCCACATTCTTTCTTTTCCATAAAATGGAATTAAAGGCCCAAACAATTCCATAGTTGTCTTTTTAGGTTTTCGCTCACTGTTGTCACTTGGCATGTTTCAATTTCTGACTGTTACTACATGCTACTTATGTGGGGTGTGATGGATGTACTTTGTGTGATGAGTTTGAGGTTTGTGGAAATTTTCTGAAAAAAAAGTGCAACAGTAGTACAGCTTGCATGGCTTTAGACTGAAATTTAAAAGACTTTGGCTACAAATCTAATTAATGCAAACTTCAACAGTCTTCAGGGCCGTGCACACCTACTGTCCAGCACTGTCCAACCTTCTGACCAATCAGGAGATGATTTTCAGAATTATTGTAAATACTGTAAATGGAACACAGTTTTTTATTGTGATTTTCTGTGCATAATAAATGTGACTGTACTTTTGTCCTCGTCTTCGTGATTTACTTTTTGGCTCCAGCTCACCCCAGTCCATTAGGCGAGGCACTGTTTAAATGTTGGTGAATATTTCAACACTGCTACTTGGAATGAGGTGAAAGGTTAGCCTGGTACAGTCATAACAAAACTAGAAGTGTCATCAGCCACAGACCTGCTGTGCCAGCCGTGCAACAATAGACGGCAAAATAAAAAAAAAATGATTTTTTGCCGATATTATCTTGGGTAGTTTTTGCTTCTAAAACACAATAAGATTCAAAATGGAAAAATACCCTGCTGATACACTGCATATAATTTAATGAAATATTCTAATAGTATTGTTCAGCCTACAGTTCTGTGCAAAGGTCTTGAGCCACTCCTCATTGCTTTATATTTTGCTTTGACACACACCGGTGGTTTAAATATACTATTTTCTGCCTGTCAAACTGTTTTACACTATATGGACAAAAGTATTGGGACGCTTTAACATTACAGCGACAAGGACTTTAATGCATTAAAATACATAGCCTTTAATATGGAGTTGGCCCCCCCTTTGCCACTATAACAGCTTCTTGGAAGGCTTTCCACAAGATTTTGGGGTGTTTCTTTCGGAATGTCTGTGGGAATGGAATGTTTTTGTGGGAATCCATTCTTTCTGTAGAGCATTTATAAGGTCAGCCACTGATGTTGGGGGCGAGAAGGCCTGGCTCGCAATCTCGTTCCAGTTCATCAAGGTGTTTGACGGGGTTGAGGTCGGGGCTCTGTGTGGGCCAGTTAAGTTCTTCCATACCGAACTCATCCAACCATGGTTTTATGGATCTGGCTTTGTGCACTGGGGCACAGTACTGCTGGAATAATAAAGGTTCTTCCCCAAACTGTCCACATAGATGGAGGCCTGGCTTTGTCCAAAATGTCTGGGTTTGCTGAAGCATTACCCCTCCTGATTTAGGCTTAACACTCTTTGTGTTCCTGGTCACTTTTGACCGGGAACATGATAGTCGATTATAAATCCATGATAATATGTATATATTACTACCTAATGTTGTGTTGGAACTTTCTACTAACTCAAATTTATGTGAACGTTACAGGTTTTCAACTGCCATTTCCTATTTATGGCTTGTAGGCCTCCTTCTCCTAAGGTCATTCAACTCGTTTTTTTAAGAAAAAATATTATAGAGAGATTATTTTGACTGTCACACATACTAAGATGAAACATTTTGTACTGTTTATCACAGAGAACCTAGTTTCAATGTTTAAAGAGAACACGTTTTTAAACCATTAAACTTTTCTTAAAAAGTAGCACAAAATAACATCTGTCGTGTTTCCGGTCAAAATTGACCAGTATGATTTATTTACTAAAGAAAAAAGACAACCTTTTTTTGTGGTTGCTAAGGTATAAAAGGTGGTTGCTATGCTGTTGGAGTGGGTTGCTCTGTAGCTTTTAGGCAGTTGCTGTGTGTAGCAGGTTGTGGCTCAGGAGTTTCTAGATGGTTACAATGTGGTTGCTAAGTAGTTTCTAGGGAGTTGCTATAGTGGATGAGGTGGTTGCTGTGGTATCTGAGTCAAAGCAATTTCCTCCGGGATCAATAAATTTTTCTGATTCTGATTCTGATTCTGATATACAAAGTGGTTGCTAGGGTGTTGCTAGGTGATCTGCAGTGTAGGATTTGGTTGCTAAGTCTTTTCTAGGCAGCTTCTATTTGTAGGAGGTGCTAAAGAGTTTCTGGATTTTTGTTCTGGTCTACCAGTGTTGCTAGGTGCTTGCTGTGGTGTAGGAGATGGTTGCTAGGGAGTTTCCAGATGGTTGCTATGGTATAAAAGGTGGTTGCTATGGTGTAGGAGGTTGTTGCTATGTAGTTTCCAGGTAGTTGCTAGGGTGTAGGAGTTTCTATGTGGTTGCAAAGGTATACAATGGTTGCTCAAGTAAAGGAAGCGGTTGCTATGGAGATTTTGGGCGGCAGGCCAATCTCAAAATTTCTTTAGGAATTTTGCATTTCTATTTGGTCCCCATAGAGTAAAAATTTAATTGGAGGTTCCTGTGGGGGAAAGGGGGGACATAAGGTGTGTGTGTGTGTGTGTGTGTGTGTGTGTGTGTGTGTGCTCAAAGGCACCAGCATGGTGGGATGTGGGAATGTTCTTAAACTCTATTTTATACACTAATCATAGTCTTAGTAATTCTTACTAATGACGGACATTTTTGACCGGGAACACCACGAGTGTTCAATAAAACACACAAAATGTAATAAAAATTCTCAAATATTTTTTATGCATTCCAGTGCCTTGTGTAAACAAAGTCATGGAACCTTACGAGAAACCGATGAAAGTAAGTGCATTTTCTAGAAAGAAAATTTGAAAATCATTCAGATTTGACCGGAACACAATAGGAGGGTTAAGACTGCCCTAGTAAAGGGCCGCCTGAGTTCAGTAATTAAGAGATGTCTCAATACCTTTGTCCATATAGTGTATTTTACTGTGACAGGCTACAAATTGTCTAAAGATACTTAAATTGTCAGAAGGTGTCTAGATAAAGGTGAATCCACCAAGTTTGTTCAAATCTGTTCGTTTGTGACACAGTGTGATTCTAGATAAAGAACAATGTGAGATGAAAAAATGAACCATTCTGAACTTCATGCCGTCCTTCAAGCATGACTAGATCCAAAGAGCCAAAAGTATCATTCAGTGACAAAGGTTATTAATAATTAATTTTCAACATTAATTCTGAATAATATTATGGTTGAAATAGTATTGATATTATTTAGTAACATTTTGAACCAGGAGGAAGGCAAAAGCTGCGTTCTGGTGGAATTTAGAAAAAGAGGCATCTCATTAAAGCTGAAGACCTCTTCTCAAACATGTGCTTTTGCTGCCAGTCCAGAAGTTTATAAAACAATAAATAAGAATATTCCACAAAAGGAACTAAGGCTACCTTAATCTGCTAACTTTCTCCTGGAACATACTGCTGTGAGTGAATGGCTAGATTTCTGCTCTTTTTCTCTCTAATGAGTAAAAGACATTTTAATGATTTGATTCATAATTCAAACTGGGAACAGGCTCATAGTGGTATTTTCTTCTGCAAAATGTAATGCCCAGCTTCTATTAATTTGTTTAAGGTTATTACACAGTATAATGTTACATTTTGACATTTCAATGTTAAATTCAGTAAATAAACTTTTTTCTTTTCTCAAAAATCACAAAATAAGTAAACAAACACGTTAATCGGAACAAAAGTTATACTCTGACATATTTTGGAAATGTTTTACCTATATTTATGACTATTATTTGTATAAATTGTTGTGTTAATACATAATCTTAGACCCTAAGTTTAGCAGTTTCAGCACTTCGGGTTTTGGGAGCTACAAAATTGGTATTGAATTTACAGCTTTAAATTAGAATAATAAGAGTAATAAAGATGTTTTATGTAGGTGGTCACATGGCTGGAGATATGCAAGAAAACGGAGTCTATACAGATTTTATGGCCATTATCGACTTTCGATCCTGGTCATGTGAATCAGACAGATCTCAGATCAGCTGAAGCATCACAGCTGGAGCGCGAGGATGAGTGAAAGTGAAAGTAGTCTTGTGTATGTGTGTGTGTGTGTGTGTGTGTATGTGTGTGTATGTGTGTGTGCGCGCGTGGGGATTCTGGCGCTTCTGCTCGGACCGACAGCGTCTCTCAGTAAGTTCTGACCCTCTTTATTCCACCTTTTCAGAGGGACTTTTAAACACCATTTAATACTGTACAACATAAAAGTTTTTTATTTACTCAGGACATGTGTTCTCCAAAACAAGCACGGAAATAGAGAGAGAGAGAGGGCGAGAGAGAGAAAAGAAAAAAGAAAGAGAAAAATGAAAGAAAAAAGAAAGAGAGAGGGAAAGTAGGTAAAAAAAGAAAAGACGTTTTAACTGGATGGCATTTTAATTTCAAACTGGGAACGGGCGCATAATGGTATTTATTCTGCAAAAATTAATGCACCGTTTCTATTAATTTGAGTTTAAGTACAATGTTACATTTTGACATTTCAATGGTAAATTCAGTAGATAAAAAGTAAGTGTGTATTCAAGTGTGCAGGAGAGTCTCTGTAGAGGAAGTGTGACTTATTTACATTTACGAAATAAATCAAACGCACAAACTTTTGCACACAACTAATCCGGGAAATGTGGAGAAAAAACACACAAAAATGAAATCGAAAAGCAGAAAGCACATCTAACTTAAGGCCTGAGCCAGTGAAGAAACAGGTGTAGTTGATTCCAGATGATCAGGCAGTGATCAGTATACTGGTGGTGATCAGTATACTGGGGAGGGGGGGGGGGGGGCAAACAGTTTACTGCCTTAAACCTCAGTTGCAGCCATACTTATTTATTTATTCATTTATTTGCTACTGTTTTACACCCTCTTTTGAATCACCCATGACTTTAGAGGCATAACTTAATCACAATAATTTATTTATATAATATAAATGTATCTCATAATATAGATGAAACACACAGCACAGTGCAAAAGTATTAATTATCTAAGTAAATGATATTTAAAAGCTGTTTATCTGGGCAGTGAGTGTTTTTATTTATCAAATATTGGAAAAAATGCATTATCATTTATACAGTAAAGAGTGATGTTCTGTGTGTGATTCTCCTTGTGGAAGCCCTTGAGTTGAAGGTTGACCTGAAGGTTGAGTTGAAGGTTAGGGTGAGAGCTGAAGAGTGAGTTAAGAGTTGATATAAGGACAACGTTTAAGGTAGAGGATTGAGGGTTGAGTTTAAGGCTGAGGTTTGAGGTAAGTGTTAGGTTGAGCTGAGAGATAAGCTGAGGGTTGGAGTCAGTGTTGAACTAAGTTGAAGGTTGAGGGCTGAGTTGAGGACTAAGTTGAAGGGTGAGGGTTGAGCTGAAGAATAAGAATTGAAGTTAGTGTTGAGTTGAAAGTTAAGAGTTAAGTTGAGGGCAGAGTTGAAGGTTGAGTTGAGGACTAAGTTGAAGGGTGAAGGTTGATCTGAAGAATAAGGATGAGGTGAGGGTTGAGTTGAAGGCTGAGGGTTGAGGTATAAATTGAGTTGAGGGTTGAGCTGGGGATTGAGCATTGTAGGTGTGGAAAGGCTGGTAGAAAGAGGAAGTGTTCTCGGCTGGCTGAATTATTCAGCACTGTGTGTCTGAGTCTGAGAGAGGATATGCTATCTGAGGAATCTGATGAATCTGATCATGTAGAGAGATTTTACTGGAGCATTTCTATGTGAAGGCAGCTGCAAAATATTGTAGAGATTGTGTAAAGTGCAATTTTAGCTCTGGTTACATGTATATTTGTTTATGGCTCTTTTGATGTTCAGGCCGAGTTGTATGATTGACGCTCACCTTTTGTGGGCCAGAAGGTCTCTGGACTGTCTGGAGGAAAGTTTATGTTTCTCCAACTTCCCTTTATAATTTCTAATAGGCTCTTGACCTTTTATTTCCTGTTGGAAACTGAAAATTGTGAAGTGAATCTGAGTTGAATTAGAGAACCAGAAGTGATTATAGCCCCAGTCAACTCCACTTACCTTTCAAACCCAAATGATTAAAATTAGAATCATTCAGATTTGAGGTCCTGAGTGGTGCAGGTAAGAGATCACAAGTTTGATCCCGGGTCATCCATCTGGTCCTCTCTGTCCCCATGACTGATTATAACAGTCTTCTCTCATTCTGGGTGGGGAGGGTGGTCCTCTCCCTTCGCCATCACTCAGTATAACCCTCCTTTCTGTCTCTCTCTCTGGGTGGGTAGGGTGATTCTGTACATATTTTTACAGCTATATAATCCAGAAATTTCATCAGATTATAATAGTTGGACAGATACTTAGTTGTTATTTTAGCTGATTAAGTCCCACAGTAAATTACACTGTTTAAGAATGGACCAGAATTCATTACAAAATACAGTGACAAATATTTAATGTAAAATTATTGCAATAAAGAAAAGCACCTGATGGAATTTTATTTAATTGTATCGGCCCAGATGAACAGGTACAGGTGGTTTGTGCTGTTGTGAGTTCTTATCAAAGTTTCCTCAGGTTATGCAATGATTTACCTGGTGGAACCAGGAAAAGCCAGAGTCTAAACAGCCCGGTTGGGTTTAATTATAAACCTTTTGACTCCTTTACAGCAGATTAAACCCAGAAATGTTACATTTCGTGCATATGTTTAAGCTTGTGGGCTGGATTTCAAAGATTCACCTGTTTCTCATGTGTTTATTTGCTGGAAGGCCATAGTTGCAAAGATAATGGATGATTAAAAAAAATAGTTTGAATTTTAAACTGGAACATTGGCTGTTACAAAAACAGTATTGATGCGTATTACCAGAATGGTCCCTTTTCAGAGGTCCTTTATTTTAATATAACAAGATCTTCCATGTAACTTTGGTCCACTTTTTTCAGTTGCCTCTTCATAATATGTTCTCAAAGTGTTAAAAGCAGCTGAAATGTTCTAATGACGTTTAAAAAGTGGAATTCTATCTGGCAGTGATGATAGACCTGCTTCTCTTAGAAGAATGACTGTGTTACACATGTCAGTCATGAGCCGTGACCTTCTCATGTTGAGCCATGACTTTCTGCAGGATCTTCTGTGGCTTCTGGCGAGTTCCTGAAGTGATTTTCTGATTAATTTTGAGATGCTACAGTGGAAGTGGAGAAAAATGCTGAGGTTCCTTAATGTTATTTCTGTAACTTCTCTCTTCTAGTGAACATGGCTGTGGAGGTACTTTTGCTCCTCTTCCTCCTCTCCATCTCTTCAGGAAACGCTCAGAACAGTGAGTCAGGAGATTTTAGACTTTTTTTTATTGCTAAAGTATACTGCGGCTTTCAGAGCCACATGGGGATACAGGGCAGTGTTTCGGGACAGCGTTTGGGAGGGAGCTTTTGAATGCTGTTTTGGGAGGGTGTTTTGTGTCAGAATTTTGGGAAGGTGTCTTAGAAATGTGTCTTGGGAAGGTGTCTTGAGACAGCATTTTAGGAAGGTTTTTTGAGAAGGTGTTGTGGGTCGGTGTTTTCGGACAGTTTTTTGGCCAATATTTGGGACGATGTTTCGGGTTAATATTTTGGGGCAATGTTTGAAACGGTATTTTGAGATGATGTTTTGTGGCAGAGTTTTAGGATGTTTTTTTTTTGGTTTTAGGAAGGTATTTTGGGACAGTATTTTGGGAATGTGCCTTGGAAAGGTGTTTTGGGAGTTTTGGTACTGTATTTTGAGTCTGTATTTTGAGAAGGTGTTTTGAGACATTTTAGGACGCTGTTTTGGGACAGTGTTTTAGGAAGGTGACGGGACAGTATTTTAGGAATGTATTAGGATGGTCTTTTGGGAATGTGTCGGATGGTGGGGATGGTGTTTTAAGATAGTATTTTCTGAAGGTTTTTGGGATAGTGTTTTGGGAAAGAGTCTTGGAATGGTATGTTGGGACAGTTTTTAGGAAGATGTTGTGACAGTGTTTTGGGAAGGTGTTTAAGGTCAGTGCTTTGGGACAGTGTTTTAGGAAGATGTTCTTAGTTTTAGAAAGGTGTTTTGGGTCCGTATATTTGGAGGGGGTCTTGGCTCAGTATTTTGGAATGGTGTCTCGGGAAGGTATTTTGAGATGGTGTTTTGGCACGATGTTTTGGGACTGTGTTTTGAGTTTGTATTTTAGGATGGTGTTTTGGAACGGTGTTTTGGGACAATGTTCTGAGCAGGTGTTTTGGTAGGGTGTCTTGGTTCAGTATTTTTGGACTGTGTCTTGGGAAGATAATTTGGGAAGGTGCCTTGAGACTGTTTAGGACTATAATTTGTGGTCATGCATGTGGTTATTTCCTTACTTACCTGCTCACGTTATCAGCTGATCTTGTTGCTTCCATTCTTATTCAAAATCATTGAAAAGGCGGTCTTCAAACAAGTCTCAGAATTCTTTTCTCGGAATGACCTCATTTATCCAAACCAGTCTGGTTTCAAGACCAGCCATTTGACTGAAACGGCTCTGCTATCAGTGACTGAAGCTTTCAAATTGGCCAGAGTGGCAGCTCAGACCCTCGTTCTTATCCTTCTAGATCTATCAGCTGCCTTCAGAATCAGAATCAAAAGCTATTTATCGTCATTGTAGCAACTGTACAACGAAATTTAAAAGTGTAATTCTCTTAGTGAAAGAATGTTCAAGTAAAAAGTACAGAAGTATAAATATGAAAGACTATTATAATATTATACGACTATTATAAATATTGTAATACTATTATAAATATGCTACATAAACTGTTCAAAAGAAGCATGTAAACATATGGAAATGTAAACGTATGTAAACATATGACTGTTTGTAATGATAAAGTGCGCTAGATGAACTTTTAACATGGTAATGGCTGAGGGTAGAAACTGTTTCTGAATCTGTTTGTCTTTGTCTTTATGGATCTGAAGGCAGACATTCAAACAGTTTGTGACCAGGGTGTGATGTGTCTTGTTCAATCCTCATGGCCTATTTAAGACAACTAGGACTATGCAGGTCTCAGAGTGAAGGGAAATGGCAGCCGACTATCCGCTGGGTGACCTCTATGACCCTGTGGAGCTCCTTCTTCTGTGCTGCTGTGCAACTGGAGAACCAAGCACAGAGGCAGTAGACCAGGATGCTCTTTACTGTGCAGCGGTAGAAGGACACCAACAATTTCTCAGGGATGTTGTTCTTCCTGAGAACCCTCAGAAAGTAGAGTCTTTTGTGGCCTTCTTCACTACCTCAGCAGTGTGCTTTTCCCGGGTCAGGTCCTCCCTGATGCTGACTCCTAAAAAGCGGAAGTCTGAGACCCTCTCCACACAGTCTACATTGATGATGAGTGGATGGGTGTTTTTTGCTTCTTCTTGAAGTCCACAACCAGCTCCTTGGTCTTTGCTGTGTTGAGGAGCAAGCTGTTGTCTCTACACCACTCTGTCAGATGCTCCACCTCATCCCTATAGAGCCCTACTACTGTGGTATCATTGGCGAACTTAACGATGTTGCTGTAGTGGGCAGAAATGCAGTCGTGGGTGTAGAGGGTATAGAGCAGGGGGCTGTGCACACAGCCCTGTGGGGAGCCAGTGCTGAGGCGGATGGCAGTGGAGAAGTGGGGGCCCACTCTAACCCTCTATGTGCTGTTACTTAAGAAGTCCTTATTCCAAAGACAGGTGGAGGGTGGGAGTCCTATGTCTAAAAGTTTGGTCACCAGTCTGTTGGGGAGAACAGTGTTAAAGGCAGAGCTGAAGTCAATAAAGAGCAGCCGGGCATGGTGCCTCTGCTGCTTTAGGTGGGACAGAACAGGTAGTGGCCATAGCGTGCTCAGTGGACCTATTTGCTCTGTAGGCAAACTGAAACAGATCAAACAGGGGAGAAATGAATGACATGATGTGGTTCCTGATGAGTTTCTCGAAGCACTTCATCACCACCGGAGTCAGTGTTACTGGCCTGTAGTCATTGAGACTGGTGATTGTCTGTTTCTTGTGCAGAGGGACTATGACTTCAGGCAGGGTGGGACAATGGACTGAGACAGGAACTGGTTGAATATCCTGGTGAAGACCCCAGCCAGTTGGTCTGCACAGTCCTTCAGCACACATCCTGAGATACCATCAGGTCCAGCTGCCTTCCATGGGTTGACAGCCCACAGCCCTCACCTCATGTTCCTCCACCGTAAGGGTGGGGTTGGTGTTGGTTTCTGGGTAGGATCTGGCTGTCTTTAGTGATTTCACCTCAAACCTGACGAAGAAATGGTTCAGCTCCTCTGCCAGTGATGTGTTGCCTCCCACCATTCTGAAACTGGTCCTGTAGTCGATGATGTGCTGGAAATCCGTCAACACCTGTCTGCTGTTGCTGCTGTCCATATGGTCCTCAATCTTCCTCTTGTAGTCTGACTTAGCCTCTCAGATGCCCCTCTTCAGACTGGCCCGGGCTGTGCCATAAAGAGCCTTGTCACCAGACCTGAAGGTGGCATTTCTCTCCTTCACCAGCCTCTGGACCTCCTTGGGCATCTGAGTGGGGTGCACCTGGATGCGTTTATCTACTGTGACAATGCAGTTCTTAATGTTGCACAGTATGCTGTTGCTAAACACCTCTAGGTCTGGGTGTTCAAAAATGTCCCAGTTGGTTCTGCTGAAGCAGTCATGCAACTGCTGAGAAGCTCCGTCTGGCCAAGTCTTAATTGTCTTTGAGGTGATAGGAGCAGTTTTCCTGAGTGGAGTGTAAGCCAGGATTAAAAACAGGGGGTCAGACTGGCCCAGGTGTGGCAATGCTTTAGCCTTCGATACAGCTGATTATATCATCCGCCTATCCATACTCTTAAACATGGGCATCTCAGGCAGTGCTCATTCTAGATTAAAATCTTACATCTCTGGGTGCTCAGTCAAGGTATTGTGGTTGGGTCGAACACCTGCTGCCCACCAGTGTCCCCCAAGGCTCAGTACTGGTGCACCTACTCTTTGCAATTTACACCACTTCTTTGGGCTGGGTTATTTGCTCTCATAGCTTCTCCTATCACTGCTATACTGACAATACACAGCTTCCTGCTTCCCGCCAGATGACCACACCATCTCCGCATGCATGTCAGCTTGTCTATCAGACATGGATGAAGGATCACCACCTAGTGCTAAATCTTGCCAAGACTGAACTTCTGGTTATTCCAGCTGAAGCTTCTATCAATCTAAATATCAATATAAAGATTGGGTCTTCACACCTCACCTTGTCCGAGGTGGTGAGAAAATTGGGTATTATTATTGACGACTAACTATCTTTCTCTGACCACATTGCATCTGTCTCTCAGTATAGGTCATACAATGTAGGTACATTGGCTACCCATTGCCGCTCAAATTAAGCTCAAGTCACTAACTCTCGCCTACAGAGTGATATCTGGGTCAGCACCTAGCTACCTTAATCATATCATTCAGCCTTATGTTCCTACTCACTCCCTCCTCTCCTCCAAGGAACATCATCTGGCTTTGCCATCCCTACGCACAAGGCAAACCAGTCCAGACTCCTTTCTTTTGTGGTTCCCCACTGAAGAAATTAGGTGCTTAAGCCAATGAGAGTGGCAGAGTCCATCTCTAGCTTCAAAAACCTCCTGAAGACTCATCTGTTCAGAGAGTTCCTCTCCTAATGTGCTTTCTTCTTGCATTACTCTTGCACAAAGATTTAGCACCTAATACTATCCTCTAGTTCCCACACTGTCCTGAAACTTGAATGTGTCCTTATATTGTTAGTCACTTTGGATAAAAGTGTCTGCCAGATAAGTGTAATGTAATGTGTTTTGGGACTGTGTTTTGGGATGGTGACAATGTTTTGGGATAGAAATTATAGAAGGTGATTTGGGACAATGTTTTGGTTCAGTATTGTGGAAAGGTGTCTTGGGTCAGTATTTTGGGACGGTGTCTTGGGAAGGTGTTTTGAGACTGTTTTGGGACTGTGTTTTGAGTCAGAATTTTGGAAGGTATTTTGAGATGATGTTTCGGGAAAGTTTTAGGAAGGTGTTGGGATGGTGTTTTGAGATGGTATTTTGGGAAGATATTTTGGGACATGGTTTTGAGTCTGTATTTCGGGAAGGTGTTTTGGAAAAGTGTATTGGGACAATGTTTTAGTAAGGTCTTAAAACAGTGTCTTGGGATGGTGTCTTGGGATGGTGTCTTGGGAGGGTGTCTTGGGATGGTGTCTTGAGACTGTGTTTTGAGTCTGTAGTTTAGGAATAGGGACAGTATTTTAGGAATTTTGGGACAGTGTTTTAAGAAGGTGTTGGATGGTGTTTTGGCACAGTGTTTTGGGACAGCGTTTTAGGAAGGTGTTGGATGGTATTTTGGGACAGTGTTTTGAGTCAGTATTTTGGGACTGTATTTTGGGCCAATGTTTTGGGAAGGTGTTTCAGGTTAGTGTTTTGAGTCAGTATTTTGGGACAGTGTTTTGGGACAGTATTTTCGGACAATGTTTTGGGAAGGTGTTTTAGGTCAGTATTTTGGGAGGGTGTCTTGGGCTATTACTTTGGGAGGGTGACTTGGGCTATTACTCTGGGAAAGTATTTTGGTACGGTCTTTTAGGAAAGTGTTCGGATGGTGTTTTGGAAGGTGTTTTGGTGCAATGTGTTGGGCAGGTATTTTGGGTCATTATTTTGGGATGGTGTTTGGGGCCAGTATTTTGGGAGGTTGTCTTGGATCAGTATGGCAAAATTTTTCCGTGTTCCAGGAATTCAAGACTCAAGAAAGTCAAACAGAGTTTATTATATTGCCAGGCAATATAGAGAGCAGTTCGACCCCCCGCACACCTGTTAGTGGCCAGAGGACGAAGTGCTGCTGCAGACAGGAAACGTAGGTCTTTTTTGTCTCTCCTGCATGATGTCATGCTTGTTGCCTCAGCTTTGACCTCCGAGAAAGGTACTTTACCACGTTCAGAGGTGCAAACTCGAAACAGCACGTACTTTGCTGAGCTGACAACAAATTGCTATATGTTTCTATATATTCACTCAGCCTCTTGCTTGCTGAGCCTCTTGCTTGCTGACCTCAGACAGAGCTGTCTCAATGCTATTTATGGCACGCAGCAGCATCATGATGAAGACACAGAGACACTAGGTTCAGACAATATGTTCCAGACCCCCTGAAAAATAGTACACAACACACTGATCATATGTCTGATTATGTGTAGAGGATAAACACAGTAACACAAAAGAATGAGAAAAAACGCAACAACCTGATAAACTAAAAATTCTTCCCCAACAGTAACAGTGTCTTAAGAAGGAGCTTTGGAAAGGTATTTTAAGGTTTTGCGACAGTGTTTTGGGACCATGTTTTTGGGTTTATATTTTGGGAGGGTGTTTTGGGAAGTTGTTGGGACAGTATCTTGGCCAACCCGGTCTCACGTTTTTTTGGGCAGCCATCACAACATAAAAATCTATTCAAATGTGCTTTGATCACATTTTAGGCCTTTTTTACGTGCTAGGACAGCGTTTCCTACCCTATGTGTTTTAATGGGCAGTACGTAACACCGCCACTATGAGCACTAACTGGTGACTGAGGGACGGGGAAGGAATGCTATGGTGTTTTTCGTGATCTGATAACGCTTTCGATAATGTGTGGTGCGACCGTGCAAAACAGAGCCTGGTTTTTAATTCTGCTGCATGAATGAGTAAATGTGGACGGCATGGTGGTGCAGGGGTTAGAGCAGTTGCCTCACAGCAAGGCAGTCCTGGGTTCGACTCCCGGGTTGGGCGCAGGGTCTCTCTGTGTGGAATTTGCATGTTCTCCCCGTGACCGTGTGGGTTTCCTCCGGGAGCTCTGGTTTCCTCCCACCGCCAAAAACATGCATGCATTGGGGATAGGTCAATTGAGCACACTAAATTGCCCCTATGTGTGACTGTTAATGGTTGTCTGTCTCTGTGTGTGGCCCTGCGATGTGCTGGCGACTGTCAAGGGTGTACCCCGCCTTAACCTGTAGCAGCTGCGGGACAAAGGGGAAGAAAATGGATGGAATGAGTGAATGTATTCGAAAGTGTGAAAATATACTACACATTTCTCACTAAAAGTGTAATTATAATGAGTGGATTCCTTAACGTTTTGGTTTGCAAAGCAGTTGAAACAGATTGGAAGGCAGTGAGACGGGGAAGGAATACAATTCCCAGGATGCTATGGTGTTTTTCGTGATCTGATAACGCTGTCGACAATGTGTGTTGCGACCTTGCAAAACAGGGCCTCATTTTTACTTCTGTTGTATGAATGAGTGAATGTATGCAATATTGTGAAAATATACTACAAATTTCGCATGTCCAGTAAACTCCACAACACGTGGAGCAACAGGTAAGTGCCCCTGAAGGCAGTGGCCTTCCAAAAAAAGGAAAGGCCTGGCTGCGTTCGTTAAGTTCCCCTTGGTGTTTTTGTGCGTGCGCGCCAGCCAGGCGTACTGTAGTTTTGCAAAGATTTAATTAAAGAACTTTCTGTTGTACTCAGAACTTGTGTGTGTGTCCTTCACTCAGCCCCGTCTTGACAATGGCTGTGTCATACGGCAGTATTATTTGATTCAGTTCCCTTCATCTTGTATAAGAACCACCACCAGATCACTTTCCTGCATGTGCACCACAATGCCAACCTGTTCATCAGGAACTGTGAACTTTGGAGTCATGATGAACAGCCGCATCCATGTTCTCATCCATCATAATTCCTAAACATTGTCCCACAACTCGTGTGAAGTTGGTCGCAATCCACAGGAGGAGTTCAGCCAGTGAGAGACGGGGATGACACTGAACAGAGATGATTGTGGTGTATGTGGACAGAGGAAGCAAATTACTTATGCCAGTCTAGGTGTTTCACACTTACAGATCATGTGTGGCATGTGTGCATATGTATATAGAGAAAGAGAAAGAAAGACAGAGAGAGAGAAAGAGAAAGAAAGGACACCGCTACAAATCTTGGGCCCTATGACAAAAAATATTTTTGAACCCCCTAAACATTGATTATACAGTAATCCCCCAGTTTATGCAGATCAGGAGTTGCGTTGCTTTTTTCGTGGCAATATGGGTTTTGTTTTTTAACGCATTTTAGTCCTACATTATTAAGAAAAATATAATTTACTAATTTTGTAACATAAATAAAGTAAATTCAGCTATATTTCCATATAAAATATAAAATGTTTTTGTACTGTCCAGAGACACACAGAGAAAACACTGTACTCAGAGGCAGGAGGTTTGAGGGTAGCTGATCCGAGAACATTATTTATTTCTCCTTGCTGCTGATTGCGTCTGTATTTTTATTACTCTAAATTAAATTAAAAGAGGCCGTTGGACTCAATCTCTGTTCAGTGTCTACTTTAACCGGTGGGTCAGTACAATACACTAATCCTGAAGCCCCCTGAATAAGACATGCCGCTGATGAACATTAAATTATTGAACTGAAAATAATATTGGTGATTATCCATACATTTTACTGTATTTTTATTACTAAAAAATGACATTACATTATTACTGTGTTTACCTTCTTATACCAAAGAAAACGATAGTGCATACAAAAGAAAACTTGCTTGTGTTATGGATCTGGCAAGGAGAGGGAAGGGGATGACGCGCACAACTGTTAGATACAGGTTCAGGGTTTTAATGACCAAGATTCACAACGAGCAAACAATAAGGAGCCCCGGCTCGGGGGAAACAAAACAGAGGGCAGCGTCAGACCCGTGCTCCCCAAACGAACAAAATAACCAAAACAGGGAGAGTGGCCAGAGCTTCCTA
>JBBPCX010015807.1:0-17323 GCA_037974365.1 Hydrocynus forskahlii | reverse complement strand
ATACACACATACATACATACACACACATACATACACACACACATACATACACACACATACATACACACACATACACACACACACACACACAAACATGAACAATAGTGACAGCTCAACATGTACAACTGCAGATGCAATTTTTGTGTGTGTGAAGTAAATTATATAAACTACAGTACATATCCCATAAAATGGGACTGGAGGCTGACCCAGTAATACTCCTAGTCAGAATTACTGATTACAGAAGGACTCGGTGTAAAATTGACACAAACATAGTGAATGTGGGTTCTGAAGGTCTGTTAAAAGTTTTAAATATACACATATATAGCGGTGTCCATATGTGTATCATTTACCATAGGGCTGAATGAATGATATACAGACTCCCGCATTATATACAATTATATGATAATTATGAAGCAAAACTTTTGAAAAGTGACTGGTATATGTATTTATATATGTGTGTGGATGTATGTGTATATACACTATATGGACAAAAGTATTGGGACAAAGCGAGCTCCATAAAGACATGGCTGGATGAGTTCAGTGTGGAAGAACTTGTCAACACAGAGCCCTGACCTCAACCCCATCCAACACTTTCGGGAAGAACTGGAATGGAGATTGCAAGCCAGGCCATTTACATTTACATTTACGGCATTTAGCAGACGCTTTTATCCAAAGCGACTTCCATTCCCTAACTACAGGGGACAGTCTCCCTGGAGCAACTTGGGGTTAAGGGTCTTGCTCAGGAACCCAGTGGTGATGTGCTGAAGGTAGGATTCAAACCCATGACCTTTGGTCCAGAGGCAAGTATCCTACCCACTGAGCTACCACCACCATCTGGTCCAACATCAGTACCTGGCTTCAAAAATGCATTACAGAATGAATGGGCACAAATTCCCAAGCCTTCCAAGAAGAGTGGAAGCTGATATAGCTGCAAATGGGGACCAACTCCAAATTAAAGTCTATGAATTTGGATGCAATGTCATTAAAGTCCCTGTTGGTGTAATGGTCACATATCCCAATACATTTGTCCATATAGTGTGTGTATGTATATATGTATACATGCATAAATGTATATATAAATTATATTTTCTACTGAATACCAAACTGCGTAGCTGTCTTGACAAGCAGCACAGCTTCATGCTTTCCCATAAAAGGCACATACACACTCAGATAAATGTTTTTTTTAACCTCGTCTCTTTTTAGCCCTAATACTGAATACAGAGCAAAAAAAAATAAAGATTAGTCTCAGTTTACCTCCAGCAAGCACACATACTGACATGAAGCTAATCTCCTCTTCTCTCCACCTTAAACAGAGAAGCAGCTACAAACACACATTTAAGGTGGAACGGCTAATTCCATTAAAAGGCAGACGAATAACACGCCTACTTCAGATTTTTCACAGACTTAGAGTCTCACACAACATCTACACTCGTATAATAACACTTCTGTTCTGAATTTGGCCTGTTGTAAGGCCTTAAACACGTCTCTTGCATGCTAACTAGCATTAGCTCAGATGACGTTCGGTGCAGATTTAGTACGAAAGATAACTTTACTTCAACAATAAACGAGTCAGAAATGAGTAATATTTTTAATATTGTGTAGTGATATCTAGTTGCATTTGTGGCAAGGTGGGAATACTTATGTTTTATTCTAACCGGGATTAAATGTCATTGTGAGTTAGCGTGTAAGCTAAAAAGCTACGTGAGCCAGTTAGCTTCCTTCTGAAATGACAACACTGGCACGTACATAGACAAAAAAGGCACTAAAATGGAGATAATTAAAAAAAGACAAATATCCAAGGTGTGAAAGAGCAGGGAAGAGACAGAGGGGGGAAACGATTTGACAGGCTGGGATGAAGAAAACAGACACACAAATCCTGAAAAAGAGCTATTTGTGGTGTTTACCTGGTCTGTGACGCTGAGTATTCCCATCTCCCCAAACTCAGTCAGGGCGAAGCTCCTTCATCAGGACAGAATGGGCTGAGGCGTCTTTATCTCGTTTTTTTTATTTATTCGTGTTAAAATCTCAGGGAAAAGGCTGAACACACGTCCGAACACTCTGCCGGTGTTTATTGCTGTGAGAGAACCGAGTCCTCCTGCAGGGACGGAGGAACAACACACACACCACATGGACAAAAGTATTGGGACACTAGACCATTTCACCAACAGGGACTTTAATGACACTACATTCAAATGCACAGACTTTAATATGGAGTTGGTTCCCCTTTGCAGCTATAACAGCTTCCACCCTTCTTGGAAGGCTTTCCACAAGATTTTGGAGTTT
The DNA here is from genome assembly GCA_037974365.1 of Hydrocynus forskahlii. Lineage (NCBI taxonomy): Eukaryota > Metazoa > Chordata > Actinopteri > Characiformes > Alestidae > Hydrocynus > Hydrocynus forskahlii. The sequence continues at coordinate 15,040 of JBBPCX010015807.1, read as the reverse complement.
TTGTGGAAATGTGTGCTCATTCATTCTGTAGAGCATTTATAGTGCACAGTGTATAGTGTAGCTGTACTGATACTGATATCGATACTGATACTGCTTATCGATACTGATGCTTATCAGTACTCTTATTGATCCCATGCTCCATAATCTGGAGCAGGAAATAAACACATTATGTGAAAAGATTCAGCAGTTAATTTATTTTGTCATCATCATGTAAAGTTGCCCTAGTGGTTAAGGAGTTGAATGTTCATGTGTGACTGTAAGGGGCCACTTTGCAGAAGTAACAATCTCTGTTCCAGTACATCCCAAAGGTGCTGGATGGGGTTGAGGTCAGGACTCTGTGTGGCCAGTCAAGTTCTTCCACACTGATATCCTTCAGGCATGTCTTTATGGAGCTCGCTTTGTGCACTGGGACACAGTCATGCTGGAATAGAAAAGGTTCTTCCCTAAATTGGGTCCACAAAGTTGGAAGCATGGCGTCCAAAATGTCTTGTTCTGCTTGATTTTATACACCTGTGGGTGTAATTGCAACACCCGTAATTCAGAGCTGTGTCCCAATACTTTTGTCCATATAGTGCATGTGATATAAAACCAGTTTCCTTTTTAAGATGAAAGAATCTGTAACAGTGCAGGTCTGACACCTGTTAACTGGTTATGTGGTGCAGAGTCAAATTCTAGACTGTCCTTTAACTTTAAATGCACGCGTTCACTGTTTTGGCCCTCCTTTAAGATCCAACACTCATCTGTGAATGTGTGTGCGCGTCTGTGTGTAAATATCTACAAATCTATCTATCTATCTATCTATCTATCTATCTATCTATCTATCTATCTACCTATCTATCTACAGTCATTCAGGAGCTTTAAGGGTTAAATATTAATATAGACTTTAAATTAGACTTTTGTTGTAACATCAGAACACCCAGTATCTCATCTGGAGCTGTGAATGCCAGGAACACTGTGATTGGTTAGAGGCTTATTTGCATATTGCCCTAATTGGTTAATATTGATTTCCTTCCCTCTAACTAGAGGGGAAGTGAGGAAGGGCTCTTTAAGGACATGAATGGAGTAGAACACAGGAGAAGAGGGCTGTCTGAGGTCCTTTAGAGGTTCAGGCAGATCCCGGGCCAGCCAAGTGGGGACGTCATCAGTTCCAGCGCGTGCCGTGGAGCAACGTGGGGTCAGCCGGCTCGAAGGTGGGTGTTTTAAGGGTAAAATTAAAAATAGAGTGGGTAAAACTGCAGGAGAGGATCGGTTCCTTCTCTCTGGTTTCCTCTGTTTCTCCTGAGTGAGGTCTGAACTTGGTGAGATGGCTAAAAGTGTCTGCAGGAGTTCCTCCTCCTCCAGCCTGATGCAGCTGGTGTTGTTTCTAGGTTCCTCAGTTCCAGCTGGACATGCAGCAGCACGTGGTCCTCGCGCTCCTCTGTGGGGTTCTGTCCCTCAGTGTGTTCATCCATGGAGCCAGACAGAGTCAGGACATCAAGTGTGGAGGTACCATTCCATACACTGTCCCAGCCCTTTAGACATGCATTGTATGGACAAAAGTATTGGGACGCCTCCTAGTGACTGAATTCAAGTCAAGTCAGTTCAAGTAGGTTTTATTTGTCATTTACATACCAAAACCAAACAACCATGGTGCAATACAAAAGCAGAACAGAAGACCACAAGTGCAGACAGGACAAAGAGCTAGAAAAAAAAGAACACAAGAGCAACAACAACTAAACGAGACAAGACAAGACAACGTTCAGTGCAGTTGACAATGGCCACATTGAGGATAAATACAGTATTTTGACTGGTACTCTATTCTAGCAGCAGCAATGTGCAAAAAAATGCAGAAATTTAGAACAGCAATAAATATAATTGTGCAGTTTGTAGTAGCAACATGACAGAGTGTCGTGTTTTATACAGAATGTGCAGTATAAATAAAGAGTATTTTAACAGGTAATTAAAGTCTGAGTTATTCAAGGGGGTAGGGTGAGGGAGGGCTGTTGGTGGTGTGTGTGTATGTGTGTGTTTTATGCTTCAGTTCCGGTTGAGGAGTCTGATGGCCTGAGGGAAGAAACTGTTACCCGTTCTGGCGGTGGAGGCCCCTCACTTCCAAAGGAGTTCGATGTTAATTCATCTGCAGACCAAGACATTTTGGACAACGCCATGCTTCCAACTTTGTGGACCCAGTTTAATTATGTCCCAGAGCGCAAAGCGAACTCCATAAAGACATGGCTGGATGAGTTAGTGTGGAAGAACTTGACTGGCTGCACAAAGTCCTGACCTCAACCCCATCCAGCTCCTTTGGGAAGAAGTGGAACGCAGATTGTGAGCCAGACCTTCTCGTCCAGCATTGGTGTCTCTGTCCCACAGAAACTCCAAAATCTTGTGAAAAGGCTTCCAAGAAGAGTGGAAGCTGTTATAGCTGCAAAGGGGGACCAACTCCATATTAAAGTCTATGGATTAGAATGCAATGTCATTAAACTCCCAGGTGGTGGAATGGTCAAGTGTCCCAATACTTTTGTCTATGTGGTGTGATGCATACATACATGAATGTATGAGTGAATGAATATAGTATATACATGAATATACTATATTGTTGTGTTGTACAGTTTTTATTCTATTGTTTTGCTGCTCTTACCTATGTTTGGCGGAATCCAGGTCTTCCCTCGGAAGCAAAGGCATGCTTAGCTCGGACGAAGCAGACACTTTCTGCCGTAACGATGCAAATTTCCCATTTGTGGGACTAATAAAGGTCTTCCTTCTCTTATCTTAATTACAGCCTGCAGAGCGTTAGTTGATGAAATGGAATGGGCCATATCTCAGGTAGATCCGAAGAAAATGATCCAGACGGGCTCATTTAGGATAAATCCTGATGGCAGCCAGACCATAAAGGAGGTAAGATTTTGACTTGACTCTTTTTTAAAGGCATTCATCACGTCGCTGTTCTGTCTTGCTGACTAACCAGACGCAGTTTACGTGCGTCTCTCTGGCTGCAGATTCCTCTCGCCCGGTCAGAGGGGCATCTCCTGGAGCTTATGGAGGAGGTGTGTGAAAGGATGAAGGATTACGGCGAGCATGTGGATCCCACCACCAACCGAAAGACGTACTCAAGACACACCACCCGCGACGGCACTGCCATGGACCTCTCCGGCGTAACCTTGGACACGAGAGTCAGCGCCAGCTTAAAGTTTGCTGTGAGGAAAACCGAGTTTTTTTCCTTACAAGAGGTTTCCTTAATTCAGTTTCTTGCTCCCCCTTCAGTATTGTCCCAGTCTCCACCGCACCCGATCCAACCAATCAGCTCGTTAACAGGCCTTTCTGACTTAATATGCACTTTCCCATGGGTCTACAGGAATCGTTCTGTATCTAAACTGTACTATGATGGCACTGAAGTTGTATTGTTTGATGTTCCAGTGGATCTGTTTCTGACTCAATTCTCTCCACAGTTTATAGCCGGTCGTCCCAAAACCGTGTCCATGGAGTCGAACCGGCGGAAAGTTTTTCTGTCAGAGGCACTTTTGTTATTGTGGTCTTTTATTATTTCTAATCTTATTTGAGTGTTTAATGTTTTCTCTACGTTCTTTATCTGTGTGATGAGAACCGAACCCAGAGAACTTGTTAGTGACGTCCTGGATCACCTTCACGTTTCTCACAGAGTTGAAGATAAATTTGTTAGTGTAGAAAACTCCCACTAAAATTTATCTTCAGCCCAGACAGACAGTCGAGCTGGAACTTCATCATTTCCCAGTTGTTAGTGTCTCCATTGTTGTTTTTTGTGCAGACAGTAAATAAATTGCGGCCTCTTTTCATGTTGTGATGAAACATTACGACCAATCAGAAAGCAGTGATGTGGTCGGCTCGGCTGCGGCCCGCTTTCAGCCCTGCCGTCGAGCAGCTCGGGTTCGGGTTGCTTTATTAGTAATGGAACATTTTTTTGTGGTACAATAGTTCCTTGTACCAGTGGAAAAGTGCCATTAGTGGTTGTGTTAGATAACTAAAATGTGTTGGGGTTCCTTCAGGACCAGGTTAGGTAACACTGCATTAAACAACCATTAAAAAAGTAATAAGTAATTCTAAATTAAAGCGAGACCAATCCAACGCGTTTTATTCTCTATCGCCCCCCAGTGAAGCTCCATGTGTCTGAGTGTTTATATGGATGTTGATGATGTAAAATAGTGAATCTGAACTAAATCACTTTTCTTTGGGGACTATTTTACCTCACAACGCCCTGCATGTATCCCTCCACCATGAATGGGTTTAGTTTTAGGACCAAAATTTTCTCAGAACTCTGGTAGAACGTCTCAGGAGTAAGGCAGCGCAGTCAGAACCGTCTGATGGAAGAACTTTCTGTGAGGAGATTTTAGAGGCAGACGTCTGGTTCCATTCACCTCCACTGTGAACAAATCTGAGTTTCTGCAGAATGTAGCGTTTCACTCCACTCATTCCACTCTGAGCCACTTTGTTTATCTTTAACACTTAATTGCGCAGAATTATTATGAAAATTGTGTATAATTGCTCAGAATTTGTTCTCTATCTACTGCTGCACCTGTAATAATGCAATAGTGTGTAGTTCTGTGTTACTATCAATGATGGAGATATTAATGCACTTAATGATGTAATTTATTTTCCTTTAATCCAACAGTGTGAAACAATTGTCGAGCAGAACGAGGATGAAATTATTGAATTCTTTTCTCATGAAATGGACAACGTTAAAGACAACCTCTGCAGCAAGAGAACAGGTAACACCCAGAACCGTCATTTAATACATTAGAAGTATTAAATATAAAACTCATAATGTGTGAAATTATGATATAAAGATATAAATACGACGTTTCGAGTTTACAACACTCAAATTTCAACTTACACCAACTGTCGTAGGAACCGATCTGTGTCGTAACTCAAGGACCCCGTATATAATAGACATGTCTGGCATGTCACCTCAGTCTTAAGCTTTAAAAAAGTTAATAAAGACTAAATAAAGAGGGGCAGTTTTTCTGGAGGGGGGGGCAGTATGTGTTCGTTCTTGTTTGTTGTTGTTCCCCTTTCTAAAGCAAAAGTAGCATCATAACTGTCAGTCATCCTAGCTGGCCTTTGTCAAGTACCAACCAAGTTCTGGTGCTCTGATACTCCTGATCAGTACGATACTTATCAATACTCTTATTGATTCCACTCGCCATAATCTGGTCAGAAAATAGTCATCACATGAAAAGCTGTAGAAGTTCAGCAGTGATTTTATTATGATGTTTTGGAGAAATAAGGATCTAAACTGTGTCCTGAGTTTGTGTTTCTATAATGAGGGAGGAGCGTCGCTACAAATGTTCTGATCAACAGAGTGCCGCTCCGTCCTCCACTAATCCAATCCAGCATCCACCGTGGCAGGAACTGGGACCAGTTTAGATTCAGTTCTACATACACATCACTACTCGGGAGCTCCAGCTGAGCTCAGGTGAAGTCCCTTCTCCCATTGAAAACAATGGGAAAAGTGCTTCACTCAGCAAAAACATGAAAATGTGTAAACATCACACCAGTTTAAGGGTTTAATGTTGTTCTCCATATTATTGAAAGGACATAACTGACTGTAAATAAGTCGTCATTTCAGATGCAGTTGTTTTAACCTGAAATCTGAAATAACAGCAGCCTTATTGAGCCGTTTGTTTGTACACAGTCTGATCTAATTAATCTACTGTGCTTGCAGATCTTTGCGACCATGCACTGAAGATACCTCACGATGAGCTATGACCTCACAGCACTACTTGAAGACCACCTGAACACCGGTGGTCTCGCTCATCTCTCCTGAATGATGAGTCCAAGGTCCGATTTGACCTGATCAGACTGGATCTTTCATCCCAGATGAAATTCTGAAGTCTTTCTTTGCGCATTTTAGGATTTAATCCAGTCTGAAATCAGCCTCAGATCATGTCTCTCTTCAAATATTCTGTTTTAAGTCTGGTTGCAGTTATTTTGTCCTCTGTGTTTTAGGCTCTAAGAGGCCTCGGTGCTGAACACACACCTGTTCGCTTGTCTGTGGTGGGACAGGGGAGCAGAATTGAAGTATTTCCAGATAAAAAGTTTTAGATTGTGTTAAATATATGCAAGCTGGTTTCTAAAAACTGCCTCGTATTTTTGGATGACTTCCACGTTGATCATGTTTGAGCCCTCTTGAGATGAAATCTGTGTTTGTTTCTGCTTGTCGGGCTGATTGCGTTTAAGAAGAGGGTGTAGAATCAGAATTGCTTGTTTTTTTTTTTTATTATTCCTTGCTGTTGGTGAAGTTCCATTTCTGTGTCTGAATTTATATATATATATATATATATGACTTTTTCCACCTAAACATACACTTTTTATTCCCTTATTTTCTATCTTCTCGGTTAGGGCACTTGTTTTCTGTTACCATTCATGTTCTTTGGAGAAATAAACTAAGTTTTGTGTAGCAGGACTGCGAGTCAGATTTTTTTTACCATCGAAAGCCCTTATAAACCTGTTAGAGCAGGAGATGGTGTTTTATAGATCATTGGTAGTCCTGGAGAACCTCTTGTCCTCCACGATGCAGTGATTTCCATATCTAAAACCACATTATAGGCCACATCCTGTTAGTTGGTTATAGTGGCGAAGGAACGGCTCAGCACTAAACCTGGAGATCGACAGGTGAGGTGAACCAGGTGTGTTTGAAGAGCGAGTTCATCAAACCATGCTGGACACCGACCCTCCAGGAGGGGAGCTGGACACCCCTGAATCAGAGTAACAAAACCTCATTAAAGTCATTTATTTTGTGACCCTGTGTCCTGACTGTCCTCTCTTTTTTTTGTCCTCTCCTTTGCTCTAATTACTCCAGTAAATCTCAGACTTTTTTGGTCCAAGGTCCCACTTTTAAAAGTAAAGTGGCCCCACCACAGTGTTAACAGTGTGGAATTCTTTCTATGCATTTCACCTCTTAAATCCATTCACCAAGTGAAGCAGCAGGCAGCCACCAACAGGGGGCGCATGCGGAGCAGTGTGGGGATTTTGCCTCAATGGTACCACTAGCAGTTGTGGGATTCAAACCCACAGCCTTCTGATCACAGGGGTAACGCCTCGACCACTAGGCCACCAGCTGCCCCTCTCCCCCACTCCTCTTTTCCCACCCTCATCCTTTTCTATGACATGATAGTTGGGTAAGTGGATACTGGCTGGCTTTGACTTGTGTTTAGTTTGTTCGTTTTAATTGTGTTTACCATATTAAACAGGCTCCAGGTTTTTAGATATAACCAAAGTAGATTTAACACTAACATTGTTTCCAACATCCAGTTTCAGAAGCACTGCATTAGACCACCAAACCCAGTGTGCTTATAAAGTGACTAGTGGGTAGGAGACTTGCCACTGGACCAAGAGGTCATGGGTTCAAATACTACCTTCAGCATACCACTGGGTAGCCTAGTGGTTAGGGTGTTCGTCTTGCGATCAGGAAGTCATGGGTTTGAATCCCAAAACTAAGCACCACTGAGGTTCCCTTGAACAAGGTACCGTCCCCACACACTGCTCCCCGGGCACTGTGCTCCTGGCTGCCTGTGGTGTTTGTGTTGTGGTGTGTTCACGTTTTACAGAATGGTCACTTTCACCACCACCGGGTTCCCAAGCAAGAGCCTTAACCCCAAGTTGCTCCAGGGAGACTGCCCCCTGTAGTTGGGGCATGGAAGTCACTTTGTTTAAAAGCGTCTGCTAAAATAATGTAAATGTAAATATTAAGCCCCCACAAGACTCTGCTGACATAAACAGAACTGGATTCAGACTCTAAAATAAGTTTTAATAAAAACTAAACTACTTCAATACTTAAAAGCTCCACTGAAACAGCTTGTAGTATGTCCTGTTTTAATAAAGACCAGTGACATCACAAGCATACTGAGGGAACCCCATGCCATTTTTTTTTTTTTTGGTCAGCCTTTGAAACACATTCAGTCTGTGAATCCTCCTCTTTTCACACCTGATCTGTTGAAAGGAATCCATTTGTCTTATTGCACTTTACAGTCCTTACAGCAGTTTCACAGTATAAAGACTTCAGAGTATAAATAATGAAAGATGGCAAATAAAACGCTGCGATTATTGAATTTTTGTCAGAAGAGACTCATTCATGCGCTGCAGATAGAGGCTACGGTAAAAAAAAAAAAAAAGTAAAATAATCTCACTCTGGGTAAAAATAAAAAGCCTATAATTCTTGCTATATTTAAACAGCAAAGGATTTGCGAACGAGGCGAATGCATACAAAGCTTGTTGAGTCTGGACCGAAATGGTGATCAAAAGAGATCATCTGCGTAACAAAGCACTCTCTCTTCTGTGAGCTCAGTAATGTCGCATGAGGGTCGGAGTAAAACCGGAGTTACATCGTGATGTGAAGAAATGTTCGCTCGCCCTCAGCTGCTGCGCTGAGATCAGTTCCATCTCAAGTAAAGGTGACAGAGTAAAGTGATGTCAATGAGAAAAAAACCCCAAAAAAACAACTAAAACATGCACGGCCGTTGTGCAGGAGGCTCAAGTCTGATGAACCTCATGGCACATGAGTTCTCGAGGGATCCGAGTCTCGGGGCCGTACAGTTTCCCAGCGCGGTTCTCGAACGCAGCCACCATCTGTTTAACCACCTCGTCAAAGAACATCGTGGCCAACTGGGAGTGCAGAATCGAGCGGAACTCGAAGGATATCTAGAAGAAGAGACAAAAAAAAAAAGACGTAAACAGCAAGGAATCAAAGACTGTACATACATTATTACAGTCATTCACTTTATAATATGATAACTTGGTTAGTGGGCGCTGGTAGGCTGTGAATCGTCATTGGTTGGGACGAATTACAATCGTGTTTACTATTTGTAAGCTGTTTTAGACACAGCCAAAGCAGATTTAACAAACTAACATTAAAATAACTTAGTATTTTCTGCCCCAGTTGGAAAAGCACTGCATTGGACCACCAAACCCAGTGTGATTATAAAGTATCTACACTGGCTCACACTCCTGTGTGTGTTTTAGAACAGCCAGATATGACTATAAAACGGTAGTGAGCTTGTCTGACTCTGCTGACGTAAACAGAACAAGTACATCAGTCAGAATAAGACTCTAAAAGTTCTAATAGAAACTAAAGTACCAGGAAAAAACTATTAAACTACCACAAGCATATTTAGTGAATTCCATGCTATATATATATCTCACCTGAATCAAATGTTATTTAATGAGGAAAAATATAAAATTGCTGCTGTAATCGACACTCTCCTCTCACAATGAGACCAGTTGGATGGTGAAATACTACCAGAAGTTCGTCAGAGGTAATCATTGTCATTTTGTTTAAGAGTGAATAAGAGATTAGTTTTCTTTGAATTATTCAAGTTCTGTAAACTCTGCATCATTTCTTTTATTTTGATATTTTGTCATTTCCTTTAAAATTATGCTTTAAAGAACAATATTTTTATTTGGAAATTAGGAGAAATATTGTCAGCAGTTCTTTAAAACTTAGGCAAAGCTGTTCAGTTCAATACTTGCACCTATAAAAGATCAAACCTGAGAAACTGAACATATTTGCAGTGGGCTCTTATTTTGTTTTCAGAGCTGTGTGTATATATAAATATGCCTCTGAAACACTTTGTCTGTGTATCCTCCTCTTTCTGCAGCCATTCTGTTGAAACTAATCTTTTTATCTTATTGATCTTAAATGCTCCACTAATAGCTTTTAGCTTGAGCTGCAATAGGAAATGGACTCAGGTACTCGTACTTCTCTCACTTACCGAAAAATCCACTGTGCATGTTCTTGGATACCCAGGAATGCCAGGACTAAAGCGCCATATCGTCTCCAAATGGTTAAACAGTTTTCCGTCTGAACACACAGCCTGACGAGAGAAATATTTGTATTTTTTTTACATTTTGTCATGAAATTGCTCTACAGAACAGAAAAAAATCATTTTGGGCCAAACCCAGATGAGGGACTCCAAACACAAAGTGTTAACATAAAACTCAGAGAACTCCGGTAGTAGTAGTAGTTTAAGCTTAGTGCCATATCAACAATGGTTGTTTTGGCATAAAGGTATAAAAATCCATACAAATTACTTGAAAACAAGAGACTTAAATAAACAAACAATTAACAAATAAATAAATAATCTAAATAAGGTTCTTTAAATCAATATTTGATAAAAAAAAAAAAAAAAAAAAAAAACTTTATGTGGTGGTACCTTATTAACGACATCTTCCAGACTCAACTTTAATGTGACCTGTGTCTTTATTTGTGTCTTAATAAAGACATCACAGATCCCACCCACCCCTCACATGGACCGTTCTCCCCCCTGATGTTGTCGTGGAGAACTGGAACGAAAACCTTGGAAGTCAAAAAATCAAACGGAGTCAGAAAGATTTGGCGTCGCGCTTTTACTCAAAGATTACAGCCGTGGCCTGTGGGAGCTTATAGGCCTCAAAATTCAACACCCAGTTTTCTAATACAACCCACTGATAGATTCTCTATCTATAAAATGTTATCACCGGATTTGCTTGATTCCAGCTTTCTTTGTTTCTACCAGTAAAGTTTAATCACCCTATTTGCATAGCTCCACCTCTTTGTGTCATCCATTACAGGATTAGTTATCTCTGATTAATATTCAGTCCATACCTCCCGTCTGCCCTTCAACCAATAAGATTTTAGCACCTGATTTGCTTAACTCCACCTCTTGGCACCTCCAGTCTGGCCTTCAAGGTCATCTTACATACTAAGGCACTGTGCCATCTTCCCCTTAAGGGACCTGTGGGGGTTTCCACCCCCCTTTCTCTGAGGGAGACGTTTCACTGAGTTCAAACTCACTGTGCGGGGCATTTGGTCAGACATGAGTTTAAACGTAATTGTAGGGGATTTTACGTTAAAACCAATATAATTGTGCCAAGCCAGTCACCATCGATTAGTGAAATACCTCTTCAATGTGAGGAAAAGGTTCAGAAGTATCCGTACCACCACTACTCAGAGTTGCCCAAAATGTGTAAAATCTGCTCCACCTCAGAATACACATTTATTTGCACTACCTGCCTGTTTTTGTACTTTGCAGTTTTGTACTTCGATGCTGCAGTATAATGTTGCAGCAGTTTTTTGACTCTACACAACTTGCTTTGTGTGCTGTTTGCTTCAGAGAACGCTGTTTCAAACCTCCGTGTACTTGCGTATGTGGCTGTACTGACAATAAACTCTCTTTAATCTTTAAATATAACTCAAAACGGGCCAATGACACCTGGCACTGAATCTTCAAATTTCAAATAAAAGTGATAAGACTCCGAACACACTTACTTTGACGAGGTGAGGGCGAACGTTGGTGATCATGGAGGTGTATCTCTCCACCACCGGCGGGAACCCCACCTCCAGCTGGGCTTTGGCATGTCCAGCCCTTTTCATTATGGTTTCGGATTTTTTGCACCACGGAACAAAGTGTTTGTAGTCGTCTACATTCGCTACGACATCATACATCTCCTGCATGGAGTACCTGAGGAGGAAAAAAAAAAGCATCAACACCAGAGAAGGCTTCTCAAACCAGCAGGACATTCATCCTAGTACTCGTTTACGCTTATCCATCTATCCTTCCATTATCTGAACCACTAGTGTGGTGAGGGGTGCTGGAGCCTGTTACAGCTCACACAGTTTAGACCTGCAGGTCTTTGGCCTGTGGGAGGAACCCCAAGATCCCAAACAGGGAGAACATACACACTCAGACAGAAAGAACCCACAGCCGCCCAGCCAGAAATCAAACCCAGGACCAGTGCTTCCTATTGCACCACTGTTTTACACTTATAATGGCAATAAATAATCCTAAACAGAGCTGAACTATAGGCAGACTTAACACAGCTATAACGGAGTCCATATTAATAATAACAGAAGGCCATAAAAATATTAAAGCAGGACCCCCACAATGCCAATTACTTCTAATTTCAAGATGTGTATTATTTGTCACACACAGTTATAACATGCAGTGAAATGTAACCATGAATTGCTCCAGACACATTAACTAGTACATAGAATAAATTGTATAAGTGTATATAGAATAAAATAAAAATATACAGATGTAAACAACCTAAATAAACAATATATACAGACTATGTATTGCAAAATGGTATGAGGAATGATATTTAGTGCTAGTGGAGGAACGTTAATTTCTAACAACTCAAACAATACAGCAAATTTTCATGTATTAGAACACACCCTGAAGGGACACTTTAACTCTTTAGTAGATATCTCTCATTATACAATGTCACTCTGAATAATTACAGTTATATTCACATAGATACAGGACTGTGCAAAAGTCTTATCCCCCTGTGCAAACTGTTTAAATCAGCGTGTGATAAAGTGTCTTTCAAAGTGAACATTAGAATAAATACAAACAGACTGTGTGTAAAAGTAGTTGATACTGTGTGAGCTGGTGAGGAGAATACAGGTTCCGTTCCAGATTCCTCCTCGGTTCCTCCAGCCGTTGTTTGGATTGTGAAAGTCCATCAGCAGCTCCTGATGTAATTTAATGAAGGACTGATCAAGTCAAACCAGGTTTCTGATGGAAACTACAGTAATACTGGACTTCCAAAAGAACTCACTGATATGCTGTTTACTGTAGAATGTTATCTGTGTTATTCTATTTAGTCTTATTTAGTACGTTTAGTGATGTTAATGTGAAGAAAACCCTCACTGCTCATGTAAACAATTTATAAATCCTCTTTTTTGCAGGTTCTAAGACTTTTGCACATAGGTTACTGTATGTGATGACAGGGCAGCAGAAGTTATGGTACCCCAGGATCCTTCGCTCGGAGTACTGCTTTCTCTTGTTAGCCAGGCTGATGAAGGTCCGGGCAGGAGGTGAAGGTGCTGCTCTCTGGTTCCAGCAATCCATCCATCTTTGGGGTCTTGTCATTAGGATCCCACATGCTGCTAGATATCTGAACACCGGATGCCACACATTAACCCACAAATCAGGCCAGAAAGAGAACTAACACTACAGTCATGTTTCAACATCCCCAATCAAATGACATGTTTTGTGCCCATCCTATACAGAGAACCCACAAGTATGTCATTTTAGACCACAATTTCTACTATTTCTATTTGTTTTGAAAAGTAATAAAACATAAAATATAATGGGCCATATTCTTTGTATTTACTTTTTCCTAATATGGTACATTCAATAAACAGACAGTTGTGTATTCAAGACTGCAGTAGTGTGTACTTTTACTTAGACTTTTGACCAGGGGTGTCTAAACTTTTGCACATGACCACCTTGGGTCTTGCATAACACCACAATATACTTCTCTAATCAGATATCGACAGTACTTACAGGGGCACTCCAGCCTAAAACCAGCATTTCATGTTATTTGCCGTGTTGTGCGATATTACAATTTTGCATCCTTGTTGTTTTCATCCACCAGTGCCGATATCTTCCATTCATTTTGCGCATGTCAGCCGATAGAGAACCATTTATAAACTCTAGAAACTGGGACTCGGTTTTGAAGAGACTCATCAGGTCTGTCTTAGTAACTGACATTCACTTTGTATTGATCATGAAAAAAGTATCACTCAGTTCATCATCATCACACAGTTCATTCTGGTGTATCATTAGATAAAATGTCATTCTTCAACAGACAGAACTGTTTGCTGCTTGACAAGGTGCTGGGAGGGTTTGGGCACAAGTTTCCAAAAGTTGTTGGAAAGGATGTGGTGAATCTGTGCCGCTGTGATAAATGTTTCACTGTAATTATTTCACTGTAACACAATTTTGAAAAAGCAGCTTATTGGTTTTTTATTGATTACTTTTTTATTTTATCAAAAGGTCGGTCAAGACTTTTAAAGCGAAGTGGCCCCTTGTAGTCACACATGAACACAGCACAGCACACAGTGTGAACAATGTGAAACACAGTGTGCATTTTACCCATTTAATCCTTTTAACTCATTCACCAAGTGAAGCAGCGGGCAGTGTGGGGACGGTACCTTACTCAAGGGAACCTCAGTGGTGCCACTGGCAGTTCAGGGATTTGAACCCACGACATTCTGATCGCAGGGGCAACTCCCCAACCACCTGACCACCAGCTGCCCCATAATCATATAGACTTCTGTCCTGTAGTGTACATCATCAAATATATCAGTCAAATGTGTATCCCTACAGAGAACCTGCTCAGATGGAGGACATGAGTGGAGAATCTGCTCACCTGGATGGCTGCTCCAGCCGGACTCTGACCCGAAAAGAGAGGTTTACGAAGCTCCTGGACAGACGGCGAGTGCTCAGTAGGAGAGCCATTTAAGATCTTTGTAGGGTTTTTAGACAGAAAACGTCCAGACATCACAGGCTGCAGTGTCCCGTACTGCTAACCTGCAGAGACAGGACACCTGCAGAGACACACACCTGCAGGGACACACACCTGCAGCAACACACACCTGCAGCAACACACACCTGCAGCCTCAGAGACACACACCTGCAGCTTCAGAGACACACACCTACAGCCTCAGAGACACACACCTACAGCCTTAGAGACACACACCTACAGCCTCAGAGACACACACCTGCAGAGACACACACCTGCAGAGACACACACCTACAGCCTCAGAGACACACACCTGCAGCCTGTCAGGGTTGGACCTGTCTGCAGGGTCTGAAGGTCAGTTCCAGCAGGTGTGAAGGAGGCAAGCTGAGTGGAGTGAGCCGCATTTCTGGACGGGGCCGTTAGAATCACGTGTTCGGTTCTGGTACCATTAGCCGGAGAGCTAACGGGCCAGACCCTAGGCTAACAGGCTAACGGCTTCCCCTTGTTGAAGCTACAGGGAGCCTATATTTTATTCAGTAACTCGTCCAAAAAGTATCAGGAACCGAGCCGAAACCGAACCGGAGCCCTCACACACACACCGACCACACACACGCAGAAAAACTGAAAAACTCACACACACACACACGCTCTCTCTCATACACTCCGAAGGCTGACAGTTTACACGTCTCTGGGCCCCGCCCACCACCCGTCACGTCAAGTGACACGAGCCTGACGCCCCGCCGGCAGCTCTCAGACAATCAGAGCTCTTGTTTTAGAAAAACAAAAAATTAAAAACATT
>JBBPCX010015758.1:0-17327 GCA_037974365.1 Hydrocynus forskahlii | reverse complement strand
CTATCTATCTATCTACCTATCTATCTATCTATCTATCTATCTATCTATCTATCTATCTATCTATCTATCTATCTATCCATTTCCCAGTCCATTTGCCTGTCTGTCTGTCTGTGTGTCTACATGTATGAACAAAGCAACTCTAGGTAGCAGGGGTAACAGGCTGCTGAACGATGTGATAACGGTGTGTCTTTAACACTTGGCTGCTGTGAGCCCTGGGAGGAGATATGAACTCACACCCTGCTTCTATTGTATTGATTAGAGTCACAAATAAAGAACACATCAGTTTATCCTGTTAGACACTGCATACAGAAATATAAATTACTGTAAAAACCTAGTTTAACACGCAGCTGCAGCAATGAAATGAATGCACTACGAGGGAAAAATACTTTTTAGTAGTTATTCTGCAACATGTGCTTTCAAATTTGCTATTATTATCATGCACACTCAGAAATGAGACGATCTCTTTTAATGAGCTTCCACACTAAAATCACAGAGGAACTATAAACAGGATGGAAGAAAAAAACTAAGAGCTATAGGACCTAATGGATTTGGAATGTTCAAGGTGCTACACCTCTGACTCAGATAAAACCTCATGCACAGATGTGTATGCAAAGGTGCAGCAGGGGTCTTTGCTGACCTCTTGAGCATTCACCACATTTGCGCAAGTGATTTCAGATGAGGGGGCCATTATCGGGCCATTGTATGCGATTAGTCATAATCCATTTTCACACAAACAGTTTTAACCTCTTTTTTGTCCCTAATGGTGTGTTTTTGTAACTATGATTTATAGATTGATAAACGTAAATAATCTCTGTTCTGCCCAGTACTGGCTGCCAGGTATTGCGCCTCAATGAGTCTGGTTTCCTTATAACTTCAACATAAATGGCCAAGGTTCACCTGCCATAACCCGAATGAACGGATGTATATAAATGCAATTAATCCAATGAATGCAAAATGGGATGCTTTACAACTTTATCCCTGCATATGCACTGATTTTGTACTTCAACAGTGGGAAAAGATTCCCTTCAAATAAACACTCTGGCTTTTTTTCAGCCAGTTCTCTGTAGGTCCATCTTTCAGTTACCATATACAATATTTTGATGTATTTCTTTGCATTTAGTAAAAGGACAGAAACCTTGTTGATTAAAAAAAAGCATTTATAATTAAGTGATGAAGCAAAAGGCCATTGGCTTCTACCAAAAGTACCTTTGGAGACACTAGGTTTTTTCTTTTCCTTAAACATAAGAAAGAGCTTTGAGACAAGCCAAGCAGCAAGAACAGCTTTACTTTCTGGCCCTGCATGACATTACAAATGCAGCGTCGTTGCAGAGGCAAAATCCAGTCGACAAGACTGACAGGATATTTCAAGATGTTTCGTATAAATATCAAGGATGTTTACACAGAAATGCTTTACTAGCACTGCAGCAGAGGAGAGATGGGTTACACACTGCAGTATCTACCCACTGCAAAGAAACTGGTTATAATTCAGCCTGAGTATCGAGCAATGACTTCATATGACTGCATTGGAAAAGAGCACGCTGTTAGAAACCAGGATGAGGAGAGTAAAAGCTGTTAATACTTCATGAAGAACACTGTGCAGAAACGAACTGTGGAGCCCTTCAGCAACAGTTTTATCGTTCTTAATTGACTTTCAACAAGAGATAAACAGGCGCTGACTGTTTTATTGCATTCCTCAGGAGTCTGTTAACATAATATGCTTTGATTTAGGTTTAGAAAGATGCAAAAATGCACTGCATTCACTACTCTTAAACCAACAATATGCTGCTCCAGTTAAAGGGCCCATATCATGGAGCATTTACTCCTTGTTCCACACAGCCAGTATACGCAAAACAGCCTGCTTTCTTCACCACGGCTGTGATGTCATGATTATGCACACTTATGATATTGAAATGGTTTTATGTACCAAAAAAATCATAATGATTTGTTAAATGACTATTTCCAACCTCTCCTTATCCTTCAGAATTGAACAGGCTGTTTATGTAATTGCTCATATGTAAAATACCTCTACTCTGTATTGTGCCTCTTTCAGAAACTGTCAAATGATGAAACATCCTTTAACAATTTCAGAGTGAATGGGCATGGCTAAACTACTTTTGGCAGAACAGGAAAATGTACGCTAAATGACTTGCTTTTAACGATGTCACAAACTAAAAAGCAGGCCATTTTCCAAATATGGATTGCATGACCCAGGGAGTGAATTGTGTATTTGCTGACTTGAATGAAAAACAGTGTTTAGGTACCATTTTAGACTCTTTGTTTCAAAACAACAATGGAAATGATACAGGACCTTTAAATGGAAAGCAACGAAAACAACACTTAATTTTTAGACACAAAGAGAGGTTGAAAAATAAAAATCAGTTATGACTTTTTCTGGTACCAGTTATAAGGTTTATAAAACAAATGGAAAATGTAAACCATGAGTCCTTTCATTCTAGCTCAAGCCACGTTTTACAGTACGAAATATGAGCAGAAATGGAACCTACCACAGTCTCTAAGTGCTGCACCACCTGCATGCTGTTGTGGTTGTCTCTCTCAAGCGCTACCACAGTCAGCTGGGTCTTCTCCACCTCTCGGTTTAGCGCTGAAATGATGTTCTCCATGATCTGCAGCCTCTGCTGCAGGGCATGAAGCTGCTGGCCCACCTCCAGCTCAGCCTGGTCATCATGCAGACTCAGGGCCTTATCATTGGCCCCCATGTCTGCACCGTCTGTCTCCAGCTCTGTGTCAGGCTGAGGGCTGAGGGGGGCCGCATTCTGGCCTTGAAGGAGCAGGTCCAGAGCTGGGTACTGGACACTCCTCTCGGGTGGAGGAGGCATGGACGGCTGGAGGCCACTGATGGCCTCCAGGAGAAGCTGGAGATGGGGAGCAGTGCTGCAGCTCTCATGCTCATGGACCTTCTCTGCGTTCCCCTTGGTGGCCAAGAAAGTGAGCAATTGTGATTGTTATTGTGATAATCAGTATTATAGAACTGTTCTGAAATTTGATTGGCTAATCTTCATTTGAAGCCATTATACTTTAATTCTAACAACATCCCCCTAAAATCACTGTAATGGATGGCCCCTCAAACCTTGCTTTTAAAAAATGCCAGAATACACACATTATTAACAAGTAATTAATTAGTAATAATAACTGCTATGACCAATACTTTCACCAAGTATGTGCACAGTCAGATGTATGTATATCAGGCAATCAGACTCATTTGTTTTATAATACTTACAAGTGACTGAATTCTGTTTAAATATGTCAAGCTACATTGCTTGACAGCCATGAATAACTAATTTGTTCATAGCGAGAAAAAGTATTGCAATTATCAGCAATAGTAATAAATTCTTTATTGAACACAGCATTTTATTATAATGAATCTTGTTGCAATTTTATGGGGACAGTTAACCACTCAAACCTGAGTGTGTTTTACTGCTTTATTATCACATTCTTCTTCACATAACAAGCATTTAAATAGGACCATAATTTCTAAGAGCTGCTTTATGTTTCATATGTAATTGTTTCCTTTGTATTCTGTTTGTTGTAGGTTCAGTTGCGCAAAAATAAGCTGATTTATCTTTTTATTTTAGTAATCTGCCTTTTGCAATCAAAGGTGATTTACAAATAAAGCCTCTTTTATAATTATTATAATTACAAAGAATTGAGAAGAAAATATGAAAGATTATTTCCTTTCATATCTACACAACTGTCAGTTCTTCCGTTTCTCAAATGAGTGCTGATTAGTAATCCTTAAGACCATGTTATTATAAAGTTACCTTAAATGTGCATCCAACTTCAGAGAAGATACACAACTCTTTCCGCTTAGAAGCTGTCTGCTTGTTGTCCTTTAAAAAAATAAATTATTATGTTTCACTTTGTTGTCCTAAATGCACATGTACCCAGAAAAACACAGAAGCATACAAGCGTTACTTCTAAAATCCATTTCCTAAGTAATACTGCTTCAAGAGAAAAAAACTGGCCGGCCCTGGTTAAGGTCCAAAGTTATTAACAAACAATGTATTTATTTATTGATTTTACCTTTGGTCGTTTCTCTGCTTTAGCTGGCTTCTTGTTGTTTCCACTGGTACATGAATGCTTCTGCATGAAAAGATTTAATCTTTTAGAAACACACAGAATACAGTGGCAGTACACACATTATGTTAACAAGAACAACAATAACAATATTGTTAATATTATTAATATTATTATTAACAATAATAATAATAACAATAATAATAATAATAGCTTAGTAGTAACAACAATAGAAGAAAGTGCACTTTGAGGTGCTTCCTAAATGAAAAGTGCTCCATAAATAGTTTTCATTTATAGAGCCCTTTTCATTTTTGAGGCTGCTCATTGTGGTTTTTGCTCTATTACTGTTATTTTAGGGCTAAATAAAAGAGTGTTTTGAAGTGTTTCCTAAAAGTGTGTAGCAAGCTTGAACACCTAATAAGAAGCAGAACGGAGTTGCATGGTTTGGAAACGCAATAACAGAACAAGGCTTCTCCTCTTTTACTGTTATTTATGAAGGGTATTTGCAGAAGGCCAGTATCTGCAGATCTAATATCACGTGTTGAAACATAAAAAGATGGTTCAAGGCCATTTAGAGCTTTTAAAGCAAGTCAAACAGTTTAAAGATCTATTCTTAGGAACCTCAGTCAAGAGAGCATTTTGATAATCAGTATTGCATCTCCAAGTTTCTCTGCATTGCTCTAACATAGAAAAGGCAACATCTCTTATTTTAGTGACTGCGTATAAATGTGGGATAAAAAAAGAGCTCAGAGTTAGGTTATGAACTTCAGTCTGAATGAAGCAAAGGGGTCGAGTACAGAGAAAAAAGCAAAGGCCCGAGAACTGAACTTCGTGGCACTCTGCAAGAAATACTAAATGTATTAATTAATGATTTCCCAGTGAAACCAAAAACTGCCTATCCATTAAATGTGATTTAAACCAATCTATTGCTTGAGAGGTTCACACAGTTTTCAAAGCAGAGGATCAGAATCTAGTTAAGAACTGTACTTGAAACCTGACTGGAATTTCTCAAATGTTAACTTAAAACAGGAATGTTTGAAATGGGTCTAAAATGTCAGAGTACAGCAGGATCGATGCTACTCAGTTTAGTGAGAATTTAACTGAGTTGAATTGAGAATTTCACTATGTGTGGTTTTTAAAGCATCAGAAGAAAAAAAACTTGCTAACACAGAGCAGTTTACAGCAGTTCACACTCAAAAACCAGGAACAAGGCTGAGACCACATGTGGAAGACCATGTGGATTGTTTATAACAGTTTGAAGGTCCTGATAATTGGTAGAAGAGACAGATGCCACTACTGATTAAATAGCTGAGGCAGGGTTAATGCATGTTCTGACACCTTTCTATCCTTGCCAGCTTAATCTTTTTCAGCTGTTTGTGCTGCAGTAGCTCTTCTGTGGGATCAGACTAGAAGGGCTGGCTTTCACACTCCATGTGTATCAGTAAGTCTTGGGAACATATGACCCACTAAACATTAGACGTCTTATGGACGTGCAGATCATGTCTATATTGCGTTCGTCAGTCCGAGACCAATTCTGGACTCCTACACGATGTGCAAACTAGGTAACTTTTTTGGACATCATTGGGGATGTCTAATTCAGGTGCAGGAAATTGACGTTATTAATGAATATGATATTTATTTTTTAGTTCCTGACAAATATCAACATTGTTGTTAATATTATTTATGAATATGAATATATTGTAGCGAGCGGCACGGCAGAACTTGTACTCCCATGAGGCTTTGTGGTGGGGGGATCATTTGCCTGTTGGCATTTGTTGCTGTTTTGGGAAAAATGAGGTTACTGGTATTTTAGGAAACTGGGTAAATACCTGATGTGTTTAAACTGTGTGTGTTTTTAGTTGATGTGCATAGTTAAATAAGCCCTTATTGTTATTCACCCTCATGCAGGTTGGTAGCCGCTAGAGCCTGGTGGATGGTGGTGAGTTACGTGTGGTTGTTGTGTAGTTATACCAGTTCATGCCAGTAGTGGTACTGTATGCTCTGCACTTGAAGGTCTTTAGAGAGGCTGATATTAGCCAAAATAAAAGACTTTGCTTTGCCGAAGCGTGTCATCGTGTTCCTGTCTCTCACGCTCACAGCAGTATATTTTTTGGGATAAAACATCATATATTACTAATTATTTATTCGAGTGCATATTTTGTTATCGATTTAATTAATAATTTATGTGTGTATTTATTTATTTGGAAATGCAATTTGTGAAAAAATTATGGTAGGCCTTCTTATGATTTCAACCAGTCAACAACACTCTAATTGGCTGAGGCAGCACGTCATCATAATCCAACCAGTAAACACCACTCTGATTGGCCGATGCAACATGCAAAGCATTTGGCGCAAATCAGAATTTTTCTTTCTTTGCTCAGCTCTGTAGACTTGTAAAAACGATGTCTAAAATGAGTTTAAATTTTACATAGAAAAGACGTTCACAACGACCTCCTTTGGATTAGAATTAGCCCTTATCCGAAGGTCCTGGGGACGTCAATACTGGATGTTCGGCAGACATAAAAAAAAAGACGTCACCTGGCGTCACAGTCTGCACCTTCAGAGGACCAAAATTGGATGTGCAAAAATGACTAAGAAAAGACGTCACCAATTGTCCTTCCTTGGGCCACATTTGGTGGGTACTTATCACTACAAACCCCACAAGGCCATTTTGAAAGTACTCTGACTAGCCACTACATTTTGTTCCTTGTCAGAGTTACTTAGACACCTTTCTATCATAGTAAGCTGTTACTTAGATATTTAGACTTAACCATTTCTTCTGCTTCCAACATATCAGCTTCAAGAACTGACTGTTCACTTGCTGCCTGTTATATCCCACCCCTTGACAGGTGCTGTTATAATGAGTTAACTGATGTTATTCACTTCACGGTTCAGTTGTTTTAATGTTAAAGCTAATAAGTGTATTGTCATCCAACCACTTTTCCCATCGCAAACATAAAAACAAGTTTATTGTTGCGTTCAAGAGAAAACCTCATCTCCATTTTTATTAATTGCCTTTATTTTAATCTGGAAACATCAGCAGCCCTTCATATTGTGTCAAAAATGAATGTTACCAGTTGAAATAATGTAACCATTTATAATCTTCTTACATTAACCTCTATTGTAAATTAACAATGTCTTGCCTTCTCCTGAAATTGTGCTATTTTGAGAATATAAGGTCTTTCTTGACAGTGAGGGTACACACTTTAATAGCCTCTTGAATCAGAAATGTTTTGTCATTCAGTGACATTTAACTGATTACAGCAAAATAGTCATGAATGCTGTTTAGGGTCTCATCTCACTGCCTGATATGTTGTTTTATAAATGAACGCTCTGTATCTTAATCTACAGTGAATAAGGTCATCTTGCAGCAATGACCCCAAAGCAATTTAAAGATTCTGGGAGCTCCTTTATGTGTGGATTGGACCACAGCGTTGGCGTCCTGAGGTTTTAAAGTATTTTTTCTGTATTTTTCCTCTCTCTCCTCTTTAATCCGTGTCCCTGAGCGCCGGTGCAGTGGGCATGGCGGAGGCTGGAATATGGGTCTGGACTGCACTCTGGGGACTCTACAGCTTAGATGAAACCACAGGGGGTTCCACCAAGGGCAAACTGCCCCCAAACTCTCTCTGAGTGGCTCAATACCAAGCATGAAGAGGCTGGAAAACACACGTGCTTCCAAAACTTCCATTTACACACATACAAAAGTACTGGGAATAGAATATGATATGTGATGTTACAGAGAAGCCAAAGGTCATCAAGCCCAGAGTCGAGCATCGTCCACAGGGGTCTAAGGTGTGGAGAACTGGAACAACTTTTTCTGGAGTGATGCAGCTTCAAACAATATCTTTTGAACAAGCTTAAGTGGTGTTTGTTAACATAGTACCTAATGCTCTTGTGGCTGAATGCAATCAAAATCTACATCCAACATCTAGTGTAAAGCAAAAAATATATAGCCTTACCTGCAGTTCTGCGGGGGTCAGCGTGCATGAGCATGTTTGACATGTGGTCCTATTGTTTGGACAGCCTTTCTCCAGGTGTGTCGCCAGAGTCTTCCTCAACACCATTAGACCACAGCCAACATTACAGGGGATCAGGGCATATTCACACTGACTCTGGTGGTCCTGGAAAAGTTTTAAATATTACTGCATGTTTAGGTAACTGCAGCCATCACATACATTCATATTTTATACTGAACGTATGTGTGGCCTCACAGTCTGGATATTGTTTCTATTTCTGGACATTCAAATATGTATTCACGGGCATTATATTATTATGAGTAGTGGTAGTAGTGGTAGTAGTGGTAGTAGTAGTAGTAGTGGTAGTAGTAATAGTAGTAGTAGTAGTGGTAGTAGTGGTAGTAGTGGTAGTAGTAGTAGTAGTGGTAGTAGTGGTAGTAGTGGTAGTAGTAATAGTAGTAATAGTAGTGGTAGTAGTGGTAGTAGTTTTAGTAGTAGTAGTAGTGGTAGTAGTAGTAGTAGTAATAGTGGTGGTGGTGGTAGTAGTAGAAGTAGTAGCAGTAGTGGTAGTAGTAATAGTAGTAGTAGTAGTGGTAGTAGTAATAGTGGTAGTAATGGTAGTAGTAGCAGTAGTAGTAGTAGTAGTGGTCATAGTAGTAATGGTAGTAGTAGTAGTGGTAGTAATGGTTGTAGTAGTAGCAGTAGTAGTAGTAGTAGTGGTGGTGGTCGTAGTAGTAATGGTAGTAGTAGTAGCAGTAGTAAAGTAGTAGCAGTAGTAGTAGTAGTAGTAGTAGTAGTGGTGGTAGTCGTAGTAGTAATGGTAGTAGTAGTAGCAGTAGTAAAGTAGTAGCAGTAGTAGTAGTAGTAGTAGTAGTAGTGGTAGTAGTAGTAGTAGTAGTAGTAGCAGCAGTAGTAGTAGTAGTAGTAGTAGTAGTAGTAGTAGCAGCAGTAGTAGTAGTAGTAGTAGTAGTGGTGGTGGTCGTAGTAGTAATGGTAGTAGTAGTAGCAGTAGTAGCAGTAGTAAAGTAGTAGCAGTACTGGTAGTAGTAGTAGTAGTGGTAGTAGTAGTAGTAGTAGTAGTAGCAGCAGTAGTAGTAGTAGTTGCAGCAGTGGTAGTAGTAGTAGTAGCAGCAGTGGTAGTAGTAGTGGTAGTAGTGGTGGTAGTAGTAGTCGCAGTAGTTTAATACTTAAATGTAACTAAATTCCTTTCAGCAAGAGTATACACCAATACACCAGTTGTGTTATCTTTAAAAAAATGAATGTGTTTTCCTTAATCCTTCTTGGGAAAAAAATTACACACAAGCTTATATGTCCACTTAGATTTTCAAAGAGAAAGTAGAACTATTTAAAACAACACATGTTTCTCAAAGCCTTCTCAGCTTTCTTGGACACAACACCAAAGTCAAAACCAGAAGAACTTTATGAGTCAGTCAAGGTCAAAAATGAAGAAAGCTTAAAAAAAAAGAAAACTATAAACACCGAGGAGCTACGAATGAAGCTGGAAATGCCAGGCCACACTGGGGACTGCAGTGTAGGGGCTTAATGCCTTTATTGGACCCCTTATATTGTTACTGACTCATGTGTAGCCAGACCTAGGTAGAGGCATAGCAATAGTAAGTAAACAAACAAATTGCATTGTCTTTTTTATTTACTGAATGTATTTTCATTCGAAGGAGCATTCGTTTTTTTGAATGGTGCCCATTTACAGCAGTGAACACTGACTCTTAAAGAGAGTAACAAACCAAAGGATGAGCATGGTGATAAGCACAAGAGATGGTAAACTTCTCTAAAATCAGTATTTTGATCAGTATGTTTTTATTCAGCAGTTTGAATGAGGTTAACATGGCTATTGCCCTACTTTGGAGTAGCTTTGGTTGTTGAATTGTATAATGACGGCACAATCCAAGTCGCAGTCCAGCAGCCTCTTGTAGATGTAATTTAGTGCACCAAAGCAAGAAAACTGCACGGCAAAAGGTGAGCTTCAATAGCCCCAAATGGCCCGTTACACAATGTCAGAAACATCACTGAGAACGCAAACATCTTTACCAGGCTGACAATAAATCTGCTTTTAGAAACAACCTTCTAGCGAAACACCACATCCATCCACATATGACAGATGTCCACACCATAATCGCATCCACAGGGTCAAACACTCATGAGAAGAAGTGCTCATGTGTGTTATTAACAGCCATGTCAACCTACAAGTTGTTCCATCAGAAATGAGAAAAACAGGAAACAGCTCTGACATTGAAATTGGCAGAAAGATGAACAACTACCTACACGTTCGGCCACTTGCAAGTATTACATAACAGGCTGCAATTATTTAGACTGACCGTGATCATTTTTCACGGTCGTAGATTTAACAGTGACATTCTGTCACAACAGCCTGTCACCTGGGTGCATAGTGAACATTTGGGCTGCGTGAAATAAATATAATAATGTTGTCTCATGTTTTCATACCTTTCTGAGAAAACATGCAAGCTTTGCTTGACTGACTGCACCATTCTGTGCAGTGTTTGTAGCGGTTATGTAGTGGTGCAGTGTAGTAGGTAATAGATCAGCCCTCCACACAGCAGACTGGGATTCGACTCACCCAACCAATAAGAGTCCTTTGGCAGTAACCCTAATGCTGCATTAGCCTACATCTTTAACATGACTCTTGTAAGTCATTCTTCTAGTGTTCGCCTGATGTGTAAGTAACTTTGTTTTAATATAACATAGTGTTAGCTGTAACGAATCGACAGACAGGAAGCAAGTTTACACTTGATCTTAGCCAAAAGGCCAAGAAGCGATAACAGGAAGCAAGTTTGCTAACCAGTCAATCTGTCCAGCTTGTGAACAAACAAGGCAAGTTCATTTTATTTGATGTTAAATCAAGTTAAATCAATCAAGACACGACAGTACTTTTCACAAGACCTGAACCATTCTGGCTGATGTTGTTACCCTGATGCTGTGGTCTGAGGACTTTCTATCGTTTCATACTATCATATCACAGTCGACCTTCTGTTATGCATCTGCCTGCTGCAGCACCCGCCCCACCCAAGCCTGGTCCTGAGTGTGCTCTACCATCTATGGTGCAAGCATGTGGTATTACCACATCATCCTCTTTTCAAAAGTCCCTACACATTGAAAGGTGCAGTTATGATTATATGTACGATATCAGTGTGTTGCTATGGTTTGCATGAATTAAATAATCATTTGACAAAGCTTTTAAATCGCTGGTAAATGGGTTTTAATGTAAGTGATCACTGTTTCCATAGTAACTTCAGGAAGCATCACTGGACAGAGGTCTGGTAATATGTTACGGGTGATAAATCAGTCCTTGTTCTTACTTAAATTGTTCTTACAATTACTATAAAATGCTTTATCCGGCATGAAAGACTATTTGGATAGAAGACTATATGCACTGAATCCCAGCAAAACCTTGCTGTGTTTGGAAAGGGTGTTTCATGCCCCATGACTGAGACCATTCTGCAGGACATTAGAAAAGATGTGCAAGCTGTACCTAAAATTTTGTGTGTGACTCAAACTGCAGATTTGAATACTGAGATTTTGCATCATGTCACAGCATCTTATAGGTGTTATCCAACAGATGTTACTGTATTTTACTGGCCATAAAATATTAATTAAGACATCAGTTAAGTTCTGTTTTAATGTGCGCCATTAAAGTTATGAAGACCATTACGTTAAGTTAGCACACATGGCATACCCAT
Source organism: Hydrocynus forskahlii (assembly GCA_037974365.1). NCBI lineage: Eukaryota > Metazoa > Chordata > Actinopteri > Characiformes > Alestidae > Hydrocynus > Hydrocynus forskahlii. Next base: position 5,623 of record JBBPCX010015758.1, on the reverse strand, counting down.
GACAAACTACAGTGCTCAGTGGAGGGATTGTTTATTATGGTTATTATTAATCAATTTTATTGTTTATCGAACATGGGCAAATTTTATCCTACTGTATTTTGTTATTGTTCTATAAAAACATTTAACCTTTAACTGTGGCAAATGACCGAGTGGAGACCACAATTATAGGCTTTAAATGTTAAATTACTGTCACCAAAAGGTGCTTTAAGAATCTCAGATTCTTTCTGCAATAGTGAGCAGTCTAAAAACCCTTCAAAACGTCCCGACAGCTTTGTGTAGCTCTGCGGTTTTCAGTTTGGCTATTATAGAAGGAAAAGTACCTCAAAGTCCTTCAGGGTGCTCCTCCAGGGGCAGCCTTGGTTAACGCAGTGCACCTTCAGCTCCTGAATCTCTTTATTGATGGCCGCATCGTTAAAGAACTGCATTGACAAAGAGGGGAAATTATGAAACATTTCCTGCCGTAGCCTGTGAGTCACGACATTATTGATGTGATCAAATCCGGCTTCATCGTAAATGAACACTACAGTGCTACACCAAAGGTCAGATTTGTATTTTGGGGCAGCACTGCCGTCGATGAACTAAACAGTTTCTCCACCTCCTGACACACACACACACACACACACACACACGCACAGCTTCCTTTAACTGGAATGTGAGTCATTAATTCCTGTTATACACTGTACACTGAAAAAAGTCATTCACTGAATTTACTTTATTTTCACGTGAGTAAAATAAGTTATCTACACAATTATTGTCCATACTAGATACACTGAGAGACAGAATTATGTTGATATAATAAATTCTATGCTTGTGAACCTGATGTACACATTTGCCTCCATGCATCACAGTCAAAGCCAGTCTAAGAGAAGAAAATAGGTCTCATCAATATAATCTAATAAACAAAATGTATAGAATGAATATTAACCAAACCATACACACATGTATTAGTGATGTAACTATTTAAATTAGCAGAACTAATTGTCTGATGGGAGAAAATGCATTGGTGTCTTAATACAGCAAAAATAAAGAGTAGCTGAAAAATTTGCACAATAATATGTTGTTTCCATTTTCAGATTATTAGAGCATCCAACACAAAAACCACAATGTCTGAAACAAAATGTCTGTCCACAACAAAGTGAAGCAAGTATTAAGACACTTTTGTTATTTAATAAACTTACACTGCATATATCCACTATAAATTTAAACATATAATGCTTTTTACCTTTGCTAAAACATAAACAAATATATGTTTTAACAATGTATTTAATGGGGGAAAGTATTTAGACAGTATAAATGAATAACAAAGGTAATTATTGCTTTGGCACCTCCACAGTAAGCTTTTTTGTAGTATTGTGGTTCAGTATTAGCTTATTCCTCTTTGAAAACCATCTTCTTCAACTCTTCAGGCTTATTAGGGTCTCCTAGTAGGATCCCATTTTCAAGTGGATTGAAGCCAGGAGATGAGCTGGTATACGTAAAAACATTTACCTTACTTTGGCTATTTTGGATCTATGTTTGAGACTGTTGTCATATTGAGACATCCTTTTTAGCTGACAAGATTAAATCTATTTAAAATCTCTTGGTACATCTCAAGTTTCCTTCAATGACGTATCACCCCTGTGCTGTCTGCCGAGAAGGAGCCCCATACCTTGATGCTCCCACCTCCATACTTTACCCTGAGCTGGGTTTTCTTGCCCTTCTTTCTCCAAACACGATAAAAAGTTTTTTTTTGTCTCATCTGACCAGAGTACATTTTGCGTGAGTTTGCGTGGGGAGTGGGAAAGTAGACAACTGTGGTGCAGTTTTTTACTTTTTGTTCTGTGTGTAACTGTTGCTTCAGCTGCTTTGAGTATTCCTGCAGTTTATTTTGAGAAACTCCTGGCATCTCTCTTACCTGCTTTATCTATCATTAGTCTCACAGCATCTAGAGAAATTTACCTGTTAGTAAGATGTTCTGGGATAATTAGTTGTGCTTCCATTAGCTTACATACTAAAAAGCTGTGCTGAAAAGATCTTATTTAAGTTTGTTGCCAGGACTGTGTGACACTTTCTATTCAAGTGCTGTTGAAAAACATTGTCCCTGAGATATGTGAGGCAGCTCCTTCACCTTCACCATGAATGCTACTCGCTTCATGAAGTCTTTCCAACTGATGGCAACCTTTTTCATAATAATAAAAGGTGCATTTTGCACAAGGACGTTTTTATTTTTGCAGCATAAATCTCTAGAATTTGATATTTTTCAGGTAACCTTTACATAGTGTCTGAATAAGAATTTCATTTGAACCTTTGCTTACATACTCAAAGAACGCAGTGTATAGACATTATGAGTGTAAATCTGAAGTGGATGCAAGAAGTGAAGATGAAAAACAAACACAAAATTGTCCGAGTGCTAGTTTCTTATCACTATGATATACTATTATGGCCATTCTATATTTTAATGGCTGTATTTTAATGGCCGTTCTAATTAATGTAAAATAAAAAAATAAGCAAAAAACACATCTTGAATTTATAGAAAAAGGCAAGCTAGGTAACTCCATACAGCTTTCTTTAGGACATCACCGTTTACTGGACGGCGTCCTAAAGAAAGGGCAGCTGGATGGCCTAGTGGTTCGGGCATTGGCCCTGCAATCAGAAGGTTGTGGGTTCGAATGTCACCACTGAGGTACCCTTGAGCACACACTGCTCCCCGAGCGCCCCTTGTTGAAGGCAGCCCACTGCTTCACTTGGTGAATGGGATAAATGCAGGAGAAAGATGTGCACATTGTGCTGCGGTGTGTTCATGCATGACTATAAGAGTTAATTCATTAAATGTACACCCTCTCCTCAAGGACACACCACTCGCACCCCTACTATCACCTCCACTGTCATAGCAGCTTCAAAAAACATGTTAAAACGATCTGACAGCCCATTAATTAACAACAAAACAGCTAACACTGTGATAGTTGTTTTTCATTATTTTCTTTTGTTGTACAAGCCAATTTCTGGTTCATTTTGCAAACAATAAAATGAAGGATCATAAACCACTTACAACTAGATAAGTAACAGCACATACAACTATTGCTTATGTCAATACTTGAGGCCTCCAGCAATAATAAGGTGGACCAATCCATTTAGTAGCTCTCATTATTACTGCTATATTAATGTTTTAACTGTGCTTCTCCGAGAGTTGCTTACTTTTGACCAACATGTATTCAAACTCACTGGATGAAATCAGCTAGCCCACAGTGGAATATGAATATGAGTATTTCTGAGACGGGGTTTGAGACCTATATTGTTTTGACATCAAACAAGTGGAAAAAGTCAGAAATGTGGACTCCAGCCCGTTTTACATGAAATATAAATGTAAACCAGAATGTAAATCAAATATAAATGTAATTCTCAGGCTCAGATTAAGCCTTTCAAAGGTGAATTCTCCCTGACATTACAAATTAGTTCAACAATTTAAGCTTAACCCAGAGGAGTAAATGGCAAAGGTATTTCTCGGAAATATCCGTTTAAACCCAAGACCATGCCTAAACTGTCATATGGCCAGTAAACCAGGCCAGTAAACATGCCCTTTACGAACTACTCTCCTTTTTACACACAGAATTTCCCTCACCACTCACTTTAGTTATTTATGTGTGTGTGTGTGTGTGTGTGTGTGTGTGTGTGGGTGACTGTGTGCGTACACGAACAGTGTTTACATGGCTGTGATGTCATAATGTGTCACCACCGAAATACCCCTGGAGTGGGGAATTCTAAAGACCGTTTAGACAGCAAAAGCACACTAAAGGTCATTTTCATGAGGTTATAAATCTGTCATTTCAGTTTTAATACTTGTGTGACTGGTAGAAGCTTCTCAGTGTAAAGTCACAGAGCTGTAATAAAGCAGTTACATACATGGTCCAGCGTCAGCATGATGGAGTTGCTCTCACTGCTGGGGTCTTCCTTACACTTTGTACACACAAGATCCTTGTTATTTCTGTTTAAAAGGACAAAATGTGAACATCACTACTAAATCAGGTAATTAAATAAATAATGAAAAATAAATGTTATCTATATGTATGTGTGTATGTGTGTGTGTGTCAGCGTTGGTCTTTCTTTCAAAACTGAGGTAATAAAAATAAAAACAAACACACATCAAAAGTAATGCTGCTGACTGATGGAATTTTTAGACTTTTTATTGTTCCTACTTTGAAGTGAAACTATTTTCAAGTAGTGAAGATTATTTTTGAATTACTTACATTTGGTGCCGTTATCCAGAGTGACTTTATTAGAGGGGTGAGTGTGGTCACCAGGTTCGTATCCACTAAACTACAACCACCACCATGTCTTGTTAATAGATAGATATAAATAAATTTCATATAAATAAATGAAAAGATTGATGAATAAACCAATAAATAACAGGCCTGTTGTTTCAAAGTTTGAGTGGGGTTGCTGCTGTGTCTAAGCCAGGTTCAGTGGATGAGTGTGTGTGTCTGTGTGTATATATTTGTGTGTCTGTGTGTGTGTGTGTGTGTGTGTGTGTGTGTGAGAGAGAGAGAGAGAGAGAGAGAGAGAGAGAGAGTATGTAAGTCTATGTGTGTGTGTGTGTGTGTGTGTGTGTGTACTGACCTGATGAGCCACAGCACGCAGGCCCTGCAGTATCTGTGTCCGCACTGAGTCTGGTGGGCCTCGTTCAGCAGGTTGTTGCAGCTGCTGCAGAGGTAGTGCAGGGGGGGCAGCTCGTCACAGATGCTGAGTGGGAAGCCGCAGGGGAACTCATTCTCCCCGGGGCAGGACGCCATGGACCCGGCCCTCCTTCATCCACACCGTCCCGAGACAGGTGGAGCACTCAGTCAGTCAGTCTGAAAAAGAGAGCGACACTTATAAAGACGCGCAGGGGTGAATTTCAGACGTGTTTCCCCTCACACCCGGAAACACACCACACCGTGCACTCACACACGGGGGGAGGGGGGCACTACCACACAGCCCTCTAGCAACAGCCCTGACTGGACAGTTAACACCATCACCTATCTCTTTCTCTCTCTCTCGCCCTCTCTCTCTCTCACACACACACTCACTCCCTTTTCGGTGTTTTCTTTTTTGTCTCTTCTTCTTTCAGTCTTTTAATGTTTCTCCTTTTTCTCTTTTTAGCTTCTTCCTTTTCTGATTTTTTTCTATTTTGGCTGCATCCCATCTCTCTCTCACTTTCTCTCTCTCTCCTTTTACTCAGAAGTGTTTCTCCGTTTAGTCCGTCATATCCGTGTGCGTGTGTGTGTGTGTGTGTGTGTGTGTGGAAAGTCCCTCTGTGAGTATAACAGGTTCCCCTGCTGAACTGATGCTCGGAGCAACCGCGCCGCTCCTCTCGCGGGTCTTTTCTGCAGGCGTGCAGAAAAACGCACACGCTCAGAATTGAAGCGCGACTCTCGGGCTCGAGCGAGACACACGACTCCTCTCTTTCAGTACTGAAAAACAATCAGAGCCTCGTTTCCTATATCTCCTCTCTCTCCTACACTTTCGGTCTCTCTCTTATACTCTCTCTCTCAGTCTCTTTCGTACACTCTCGGTCTCTCATACACACTGTTTCTCTCTCTTTCTCTCTCTCTCTCTCTCTCTCTCTCTCACACACACACACACACACACACACACACACACACACACA
>JBBPCX010015747.1:0-17327 GCA_037974365.1 Hydrocynus forskahlii | reverse complement strand
TAAATAATATGCGGCCCGTGAGACTTGAACTTGGACATAGTGCGGCCCACTGCAAAAAAAGGTTGAGAACCACTGGCCTAGATTCTCACATCCTGCATATTTCTATTCTTAAATTCCGATGTTTTTTATTCTATGCTTATGTGTTGCGATATAATGGCTTTACTGTGACTCTGCGCCCTTTATACACATGCTTTGCATGGCTGTGTGTGTGTGTGTGTGTTTAGTGCTCTGGCTGCTCCTCCCCCAGTGAGTCATCTCAACCAATCACAGACAGCCGTACTCCCAAATTACCTGACTCCAATACTGAAGACAAGGTGACATGCGCACACACACAAACACACACACACACACATGCGTAATTCAATATGTTCATATGTTTCTTCACAATGATTCTAAAAGTATGGAATTGCACAAATAAGGAGAATAATTCTGTGAATAGTTGAGTCTTATCTTTTGACTGGTAAATTACATACAGTGCCCTTCAGAATTATTCACAGCCCTGATTCACGTGAGTGAAAATGTTAATGTTACTCAAATGTCTTTACGCAGCAAATATACAGACTCTCTTTTTATGGTTGGGACTGAATCATTTATGATACTGAATTATTTATGGAAAGTACTGATTCATGGATGTCAGTTAAAGATCATTTAAGGTAGTAACTGAAACTGTAATTAATGGTTTTTAAAGTGCCATTGCTGGGGTACAGGTAAGTAAGGTGAAGCGACAGGTTGTAGGTGTTAAATCCACTTTGTCAGAAAGGCTGAAGCTTGTTCCAGACCTTTCAAGGCCTTTTTGAACTCCAGTAGGTCTTTTATATTTGTCTTTCATTGTGCTCTTTGTGTTGCACCTTCGTTCCAGGCTGATGTTATTTTCACGCATGACCTCTGGGGTGTAAATCTCCGACCTGATAGTGATTCTTTCAGAACTGATTCAGTGCACTGATTTGATTTAGTTTGGTTAAATTCCTTTGGCTTGTTATGAATTGGTATCCAGATTTTTAAAATATATTAGTTTTAACAAATGCAGAAACTACACTATTTGAAACTACCTTTCAAGAGTTTGGAATCACGGTTTCCATTTTAATGAAGCCAATTTTGTTGCTGTTCATGTTTCTATAATATAATGAGAAAAATGAAAAGATGTTTGATGTGTGCAGAAAGCAGAACAGAGCCGGGTTTCCCCAAACTGTCTTTAGGACAAACATTACTCCTAAACGGTAGAGCATCATGAACACTCTTCTCTACACTAAGATGCTTTTAGGAAACTGAGCCCAGAGCTGGTTGATTCTATGATGACTGAAACAGTATAACACTTTATAATATTATGAGTTAAGATGGTTTGGGTTATTAAAAATAATAATAATAAATAAAAGAATGCTTTGTATTTGAAAGGCAGTGATTCAACCTCAGGCAGGTGAATCACTGCTCACACACTTACATACTAGGCACATCTATCTATCTGTCTGTCTGTCTGTCTGTCTGTCTTTGGACTGTGGGAGAAAATCAGACCAAAAAATTGTAAACATTAATTTTTGTTTAAATTATTTTGTCAATATTAAAAAATAATCCTTTTTGGTATTTAACATTTTGTCAGTCACTGTATTATTCATAACGAAATAAACTAACAATGATAAATATGACAGGTAATCCCAAACTCTTGAGAGGTATTGTACCACATTAGCGCAGCAGAGCCCAGAAAAACAATAAACAAATTAAGCAATTTCTTTTGCATTCATAACAATGATAATATTAGCTTGATTTTTATTAAGCGCGAGCTTAATAGCTTGTTATTATAAACAATGCTGAATGATTGTAATAGCCTAAAATAGATTGGTGCAGTTGAATCAGCGCTCTCAGGTGTAGTTTCACACCCCCACTGATTTCTCATTCATCCTGTCTGTGTGTTTTTATTTACCCTCTCGGTTCAGTTGTTAAACGGGTGTGAGTCACTCAGCCCGAGTTCAGAGGACTCTTCCCTCTTCATCCCTCCATCATCTCCTCCCTCATTCCCCTCTCATGGCCCTCTGTGGGCGTGGTCTCGACGTGGCCCCGCCCGTTTGCTGGCGGACTTTGGGCCGTGTTTCCCCCTCGGCCACGGCACCTTCCCCCTCTCCCACAGAGTCCCAAGCTGGAAGGTCAGTCCCACTCCTCCACTCCACTCCACCCATCTCTCTCTCTTTCTATCTCTCTTTCTCTCTCCGTCCATCACTCACTCACTTATCCTTTTTTTTTTCCTGGATAGATTTTTTTTGGGGGGGGGGTATTTTCTTTCCATCTGTTTTCTTCATCCTTTATGAATATATAAAATAAGAATGAAAGAAAAAAAGAAAGAAGGAAGGAAAGTAAGCTAATGAGTGGGAACAGGGTGATTTGTACAGCGCTGTGCAAAAGTATTGATCCACCCCTCATTTCTTCATATTTTGCTTCCAAAGATCCAGACTTTCTTGTATTTTTAATGTGGTCCTTTGACGTGTTTGTTTTTGTATATATTATGTAAATATTTTGTGATGAATGGACCAAAAGGACTGCACCAAAATTACTCATGTATAAATGTCATACATAGAAACAAACCTTGGTGAAGCGGTGCCCCCTTATCGTTCACACTTCGCTAATGTGTCAGATCAAAGCCTTGCTTGGCTCTGAGCCTAAATACAGCACCGTGCAAAAGTTTTTCAGTTTTTCATATTTTGCTTCCAAAGATCCAGACTTGTATTTTAATGTGGTCTTGAGGAACAGTTCTCCAGGCTTCTGGAAGGACTTTCAAAGAGTCTCATTTCCAGTCCAGTCCCTGAACCTGACCAGTTTTCAGAGGAATGTTTTTTGTTTGTTAAGACACACTGTGACCTACGTATGAATCGTTCAAGCGTTAGAAGTGATCAGGCGGTGATCAGTATACTGGTGGTGCTCAATGCTGAGTGGTTGGAACTCCTTTATCTAGACTCCTTGTATCTTTATGTACTTTGCAACCTGTCACAGTGAAACATTTGTTCAGTAAAAAAAACCCAAAAAAACAAAATATAATTAAAATGAAGGGGTGGCTCCAAACATTTTCCTCAGTACTGTAAACCACCGGTTCATATTAACCCATAATATGCTGAAAGTTAATCAAAGGCTCAAATGTAAACATTTCCTAGAGTGTCTTCAATCAACCAGTGAGTCTAATTGTCACTAACAGGTAATGGAAGCTTAGACCCACCACTACTCATCATATTAGTCCTAGCCTCAGATGCCCTGCCCACACAAAGAGTCTGATATCTATTGAACTTTAAGCTGGTTGCAAATATTGGGATTTCCCATCCATTACCTGAGCTGTTTCTTCTAATCACGGTCGCAAGGGATGCTAGAACCTTATAGCATGAAACACTGGATGGGTTCCCAGTCCATCCCAGGGTTCATCACAGATATACACACTCTTACACACCCTAGGGACATCTCCAGTTCACCTGAAGTACAATTTCCTCTTTGGATTATGGGAGGAAACCAGGGCTCCCAATGAGAAGAGCATGCAAACTCCACACAGAAAAGATCCTCCAGATATCAAACCCACACCCTTCTTGCTGTGAGGCATCAGCGCTGCCCTCTGCACCACCCTATTGACATTTTGTCTGTTGGATTTTGAATGGCTCACTGCACATGATGGAATATCGAGTCACATGCTAATTGACTTGGGACTTCATTACAGCCAACCTTAATGTGGTAAATGAATAAAGCCTTTCGTTTCGGGTCTACACGTGACATTGCCTGTCAGTTTTCCACGGTCACGGTAGTCACTGAAATGCTGTTATCCCACAGCTCACAGCGGAATCATGGTCAATACAGCTTCAAATAACGAGCCTTTCATCTTTCAAAAGTGTCAACAGGAGGGCCTTCAATGCTAGGAGATGAAATAAGACAGGGCCGGAGATCAGAGGAACTGACCCAGCAACAGAAATATTTCTGAAGAAGATTCAGTTAAAGTACTGACCAAATTATGTGAGCAAGTCTGGAAAGAAGTTCAATGGCCCGGCAATTTGGAAAAGCTTAGTTTATATCAAAATAACAAAGGAGAGCAGAAGGAGAGTGCAAACACAATTTCGCACCATTTCTCATACATTACACACCAGTAAAATTGTGTTCAAGATCATTCGCAGAGCAGAGACTTACAGTTGGAAAAAGAACTTCCAGACACACACTAATGACATTGCATTAAAACACATAGACTTTAATGTGGAGTTGATCCCCCTTTGCAGCTATAACAGCTTCTTCCAAGATTTTGGAGTTTCTGTGGGAATTTGTGTCCATTCATTCTGTAGCGCGTTTATGAGGTAAGACACTGATGTTGGACGAGAAGGTCTGGATCACAATCTCTGTTCCAGCTCATCCCAAAGGTGCTGGATGGTGTTGAGGTCAGGTCTCTGTGTGGACCAGTCAAGTTCTTCCACACTGAACTCCTCCAGCCACGTCTTTATGGAGCTCACTTTGTGTACTGGGACACAGTCATGCTGGAATAGAAAAGGTTCTTCCCCAACTTGGGTCCACAAAGTTGGAAGCCTGGCGTTGTCCAGAATGTCTTAGTCTGGTGAAGTATTAAGATTGTCCTTCACTGGGAGTAAGGGGCCCAAACCCTGAAAAACAGGTGTGTTCCAATGCAATTGTCCATATAGTGTACAAACAGGGTCCAGAAAAGGCAGAGAAGCTAGAGAAATGGTGGCTGACGTACACTGGGTGTTTGAAAAAGAAGGAAGTAATTACTGACTACCTTCGATTGTGTCAACCATAAGAAATAGAGTGGATAGAATGGATATACCAGAGGATCGCAGTGCTCTAATAAAGAACCTCTACGCTGGTCAGGACAGAAAATTGATCCCCGGGCTCCACATTGTAAAAACAGCCAGACCAGGCTGTCCACTATCACCAAACCTGTTTGACTTGTATGATGAAGATATAATGAGAGAAGCAGGTGAAGTAAAGTGGCCTTTAAAGTCATGCATGAACACACCACACCACAGCACACAGTATGAACTTCTTTCTCTGCATTTAACCCATTCAACAAGTGAAGCAGTGGACAGCCATTAACACAGTGTGTGTGTGTGTGGGGGGGGGGACTGGGTCAGGACAGTACCTTGCTCAAGAGTACCTCAGTGGTGCCACTGATGGTCTGGGATTCAAACCCATGACCTTCCGATCACAGGGGCAACTCCACAACCACCAGACCACCAGCTGCCCCACAAGGCTGTGCATTGGCCAGGAATCCCACATGGCAGGTGAGAATTCCACCACTGGACCAGAAATGCCGAGGTAAGGACTGCAGGAAGATGATGTAGCGTTCAACGCTGGTGGAAGAAACATTGGTAGTCTTCAAAATGTGGATGACAAGGGAATATAAGGAAAAGTCTCGTAAAAAAAAAACTTGTCTTGTGAGAAGATGGAACTTCAGGTCAGTATGAAGAAGACAACGGGTTTTGACAACAGGGAAGACCACTGAGTTTACCACTGATGTTGAAGGCGTTGACATGGTCGACATGTTTAATCTGCTTGGACCAATTTTTAAGTACAAAGAATCCAGCCATTAAGAAATATGGATTTTTAATGCTTTTTGATGCTGAAGACTTTTGAGAGACCCTGGAGAACAAAGAAATCAAAGAAGTAAATTCTTGATCAAATTAAGACTGACCTCTCCCTCAAAGCCCAGAAAACCAAACTGAAGCTTTTATTTTGGACATGTTGATAAAAATGATTCACTGGAAAAGCCAGATATGCTGAAGGTAAAAGAGGACGAGGACAACTCAGAACAACGTGGATGGAGATGATCAGAGACATATTGAACAAGCCATACATATACGACAAAATAATAATGATAATAATAATAATGATAATGATAATGGTAATGCAGTACCACACCTAAAAAGGGACATATATAATAACAAAACAGACCCAAGCATTGTTTCCCCACTTCTGTTTTTAGAGATCTGCTGAAAATTTGTGGAGCTCCTCCTACTGTCTGTTCAGGGATCAGCATTTGATTTCAATCATCACTTTCTAAGGAAAATCATGTATCTAGTTTTTTCCCAATTTTAATTTTTCTACATCATTTATACACAGCAGCTGTTCTTTATATCATGTTTAATGTTCATGATGAATGAACATATAGAAATTCTCCAAGATTATGACTAAAATCCTTTACATCAACTTACTTTAGAAGTGAAGAATGTTTTTATCCTGTAAAATTTTGGACAGCAATGATATCTTTAAATGATTAGATAACAGATCTTGCAAATATTTCTACTGGACAGTTATGTCCTCTGAAAAAACAGATTTCCATATTAAATTGAAGTGGGTTGTAAAAAGGAAAATAAAAATTTAAAACAAAAATAAAATAGAAATAAAAAGGTTTCCATAAGTGATCTGTTGTTGTGTTTGTGTGTTACACAGATTTGCACTGGTCTGACTCTTCTGATAAAATACACCAGGCTTTGATGACAGTCAGAAGAATCAAGCCTCATTCATCCTGAACACCTTAATCACTTCATTTACCTCCAACCTAAACGGACAACAGTCTGTTGCTTTGCTTAAATCAGTCTGGCAGCCTGAATTTTGTCCGTACTCATTTTTATAGAGAACAGTGTTTTGAAGTGTGCTGGTTGGTGGGGTATGAGGTTCTATCCCCTGTTAACATAAACACATATCGGAGTTATCACTCGTTCTGGCTCTTTGTATGTATGTCACCGTCTGCTGTGTTCTCTCTCTCTCTCTTTCTCTCTCTCTGTCTCTGTCTCTCTCTCTCTCTCTGAAGGACTGGGCCAGGCCAGGTCCGTATGACCAGCCGGTGGTGAACGCTCTGCGCAGGATAAAGGAGAAAGAGAGAGTGAGGGAGGTCTGCGAGTCCAACATCTCCAGGGACGACACGCAGAAAACCAGCTCCAACTCTCAACACAACAAAACCAGGGTGAGCAGGACAGCTTAACTCTCTGTACTTAACTGTCTACAACCTTACAGAGTCCTGGTGTGTGTATGTGTATCTGTGTGTGTGTGTCCGTTTTTACTGTTGCAACTCTTTGACTCATCATGTACCATATTTCGCATTCTTGACGTGTGTAACATGTCATCAAAAAGTCCTAAGCTCCTTTGATGTGTTTGTTTTTGTGTATATTATGTAAATATTTTGTGATGAATGGACCAAAATAAATGCACCAAAATGACTCATATATAAATGTCATTCATAGAAACAAACCTTGGTGAAGCGGTGCTCCCTTATCGTTCACACTTCGCTAATGTGTCAGATCAAAGCCTTGCTTGGCTCTAAGCCCCTCATGTTTTCAACCTGCAACTATTTAAACCTGGAAATCATCAACAATTTTTGAAAATATTTAGAATAAAGAAAAGTTGTGATCAGTAGTACAAGACAGAAATGTTTAGATTCTAAACTGATTCTGGGTCACTGTTTAAACTGGAGCATATTTCTGACACTTACCAGGTCAAGACCTTTTGAACAAAAAGGCCAGTGTGTGTTTGAGTCTCCTCAAAGACACTGAGGTGTGTGTTCACATGGATCTGATCTAGGCTTCGGCACACACTTGAAATGAAATGTTGATAAAATTCACTCTCTCACTCGCTCCTTTTCTGTAACTGCCTAATCCACAATAGGGTCCATGGGGGCAGATGGACCCTATTGGGGTCAGTGGACACTAGTTGATTAAGTTTATAGTGGAAAAACTACTAGATTAGGAATTTAAAAAAGAGATTTTCACTTTAGTCTTGGTAGACCACTTTGGACTAGATTAAGTGGGTCATATTTTCAAGTGAAATCACAGTAGAACGGACTGAAAATTTTCAGTAAGGTACTTGTGGGAGTTGCACTTAGATTCTGTTGCTATGGCAACCACAACCACAATGGGGTCTCACTCCGGGACTGAGATACAATCGGCAAAATCAAAGTATCATTGTTCTCAGGCCAAATCTGTGTGTGTGAGGTAGGATGAAGCTCATGAGGAGCTGGCTGTGTGTCTGTCTCGCGGCCTGTCGCTGGACATCCCACGCAGCCGAGACTCCGTTCAAGGCTCCAGCGGCTACAGCACTCAGACCAACACGCCCTGCTGCAGCGAGGACATTCATGGTGAGGTTTCGATTAACTTTATGTTTGTGCAAGCTCCTCTTGTCTAAGAACATTTTATTCTCCTTTTTGAGGTAAATGCTTGGGTTCCTTGTGCAATGGTATGGAGAACCTTCACATTATGTAAAGGTACTGTACCACCATACATGTTATTCCAAGAAGCCTGACAGCAGTGGTTCCCAACCCTCGCCTTGTAGGCCTTCCTGCTCCGCGCATGAGTTGTAACCCATTCTGAATCCAGTCAATTCATTAACAAACATTTTGTGAACTGAGGTGGGTTTGCAGGGGCATGGAAAACAGTAAAATGTGCAAAGCAGGGAGGCTTCCAGTGGGGAAACACTGCTTTACAATATGTAAAGGTTCAGAGGAGGGAAGAAAGGAAATAAGTATGGAATGTTGGATGAATGGTTGAATGAGTGGATGGATCTTCATTAATCCTGGAGGAAATTAGTTACAGCAGGAACAAACTGTGCATATCCCATAGATATACTAAGAGGAGCTATTCAGTTAGCACATTTTGCAAGGTGCCTTCAGGATGGGTTTACGAATGTGTGCTCTTCTCTCTCTGCAGTATTTGATTATGACTGTTTGCCAGCGGGTGGAGACCAAGACGGAGAGCAGCCGGACTGTGACAGGACTTCTTCTGCTTCGCGGAGCACAGAAATCAGCCAGTCTTATCGGCGAATGTTACCAGCCAAGCGTCCTGCCTCCACCTCAGGACCTGGCATTCCATCCCCTGGTGGCTCCATTTTCCCAACGCCCGGCATCGCCACCATCCGCCGCGCTCCGTCCTCGAAGCCCAGCCTGTGGCGTGGCTCCAGCAGTCTGGGCCCAATCCCCATCAGAACCCCTGTAATCCCTGTCAAAACCCCAACAGTCCCGGAACCACCACCTGCCACGGACAGCGGAAGTCCACGAAGTCCCACGTCTCCCAGCACGGGGAACAGCAGCAGTGCTTCACCATCAGCCTCCCAGGAAACCCCCACCTCCATCAGCCAATCAGATACTCTCCCAGAAGAGGAGGAGGAGGAAGAAGAGCTGGATGTGCAGGACGACAACATGCTGCTGTCCATTCGCCGTGGGGTGAGGCTCAAAAAGACGATGACCAATGACAGGTCCGCCCCGCTCTTTGAATAAAGTGGACGGGGCCGCCCCGATCTCACGTGTAGCAGAAGTGATGGTAATGCTTCAGTGAAGGCCAGCTTTCATGAAGAAACGTGACACCTACAGTCGAATGCAAATGCATATGAATGTACATTAGCTTTCCATGACATCTGACTTAAAGATTTGTACCATCAAGTTGTTGTATCACTGGTCAAAGAGAAATTACCTTAGACTGGACAACGTGGGCAGCTGGTGGCCTGGTGGCAAGGGAGTTGCCCCTGTGATCAGAAGGTCATGGGTTTGAATCCCAAGACTGCCAATGAGACCACTGAGGTTCCCTTAAGTAAGGTACCATCCCAACACACTGCTCCCTGGGTGCCATTGTTAGTTGTTCACTGCTTCACTCAGGTGAATGGGAGGACAAATTTTACATTGTTGACACTGTGGTGTGTGTCGCGTATGACAGATGATTCACTTTCACTTGTTGGAAGAAGCCTTATGATGTCTATGTAAGTTTTTCAGTTGTCATAATGGGCTAATGTAGGTGTGTGCTGCCCTTCAGTGAAGTGTTAGAATGACTGAATTAGGAACACCGTCAACATGTTGTCAGTTGTGGGATGGGGGATGAAGTCTGGAGTCTAATACGTTCAGCCGGTCCTTATAAACTCATAAAAATCTGAAAATTGTCATGTCTCAAAAAATAACACCCATATGTTTGCATTTGTGGTTACTGGCAAGAAGAAAAGAAAGGACAATGCGATGGACAGAAGACTTCAGAAGTGCCAGCTTGGTCTGTTTACCCACCTCTGTTACTGACATTATGAACTTCCATGTCATAAACACGTAAATCCATGGGTTTACAAAGACTATCTGAACGCAGTGTCCTTGGAGACGAGTTGTAAATATGGTCACTGACTGGTGGAATTTCTTTGATGTACATGTATTACCTTTGGTTTGATGTGTTTCTCTTACTGTTGATGCTGTTTGTCATTTCTTTACTACCAGCCCATCCTTCTATTGGTGCCAAAACTTTGTGCCTGAGGGTTGTTTCCTGTCTAGTTTTTCCTCACTGAAATCAGGAATTGCAGAGGAGCAATCACGGCTGGCCCAGGACAAACTCAAAGATGGTGGAGTCAATGTGCACATTGTACACTGTCTTGGGTTTAGCTTTGAAGTAATGGTGGTGTCTGAAGGCCTATGTTGTGGCATTTCTTTGCTTTAAGTCTTTTTTTGGTGAAAATGTAAAGATTCTCTTGATCAACAGGACCTGTAGCAGTGCTCAGATGATTGTGGAGCCTTTGAAGTACAGAAGCAAAAGTGGTTGAAGTCTGTTTTTATTTCTTATTTTAAAGAACAAAGAACCAGTAGAGTGATCAATGACTTTTCTTCCTATGCTGACTACCATTTCATTACAGTTCATATGCCGGGTTTTGTTTTGTAAAATAAACGCTCTGAAAGCTTTGCAATTGTAGAATGATGCTGGTGCCAATACTGGCAGCCTGGATCTTTAGGAATACGGTCAATGTTCATGGACCATGGTTTGACCAGGCGACACTTGTCAAGGTAGGTTTTAATATTGCTTACCTTTACCAAAGTACACTCTTTAAAACTGACATGCTGGAAAGTGTTCCTTGGAGCAACGCCATAGAAGAACCACTTTGGGTTGCGAATACCTTAAGGGTCCTGAGATTATATTTTTACCACCCTACTTTTAAGTGGACTTGGTTACACGTGAGTATTCTAAACTCATGTATATGTATATTTTATTTTTACGTTTTTATCAGTTCACTAAAGTCACCAATCCCCATCTGCACTGCTTGGTTCCACTTTTGACTTTGAAAGTTTTAGTATTTCAGACCGAAAGGGTCCTAAAACAGAAGCACAGAACCCAGCACACTTCAGTTGCTCTGAAAGTGTAGAAGTTATTCAGTATTTAAGATGTTTTTCTGCTGATATTTTGCAGTTGGGAAAGATACTCTTACTAGATACTTTCGCTTGAGTCATTATTTTCCCTTACTGTAGTTTTACTTGAGTCTGGGTTTAGACTGTTCTACCCACCTGTGTGTGTTCATTTGAAGAACCTCAGGTAGTCGTGTTCAGGTTACAGATTAAAAGTCTTTGTCTCGAACCACGTAATCCAGACTATTTTATGAGTGTACTAGTGAAAAGTGGCAGATTACTTTTAGAATGTGAGCAGCCCCTGTGATTTACAGTTAGACTGAGCAAATCTGAATTTACCTCAAGTGTGATCCTGAAGTGCAGGCAGCTCTGGCAGACTAGCTAAAGGTATATGGTCCACATTCATGTCAGTCTTTTCAGGGCTGAAGAGCTCTAATGTAGGAACATCTCACTTCATCCATTACATTCACAGGCTCCCAGCTTTCATCCTACATACTAGTTTGTGGAGCATTGTGGTTTTCTGTATGTTCTCCACCGTGTGAGAGCCAAATCCTAACCTACTGTACCTTAAAGCCTCCAGCTTGAAGGGAATTCAAATCCAAGTATCCTCTGGGAACAACTATTTATTCATTACAGTGAATCCTGGTTCTGTTCCAATTTCAAAATGTACTTCTAATAGCAAAGTACTGTTTGTTCGTTTCAAACATGAACATATAGGGCTGGTTTCCCGGACATGGATTAAGCCTCATCTTGAATTAAACTAGTGCCAATGATAATTTACCACTGAAAATTTTTAGTCTAGTCTTAACCAGGATCTGTGATTACGGCCCACAGTGTCATTGATGCGAAAGCCACTCTACTTGTTAGCTATTTGTGTGCTAACCGCGCTCTCTGGACATTCTTCAGTCTGTTCAATGTGAGCGAGCAACAGGCCAGGTCAAGAAGGTCTCCATGCATCTATATAATGTACAAGAGTCCATTTTCAGTCTTTACCATTGTATTTTTCATTTTATTGTTTCCCTTTTTTGAGCAGTATTTAACACCATGTAAGGAAAGGAAAATGCATACCCCTCCTACCCAACACATGTATATTTTTTTCTCTTTCCTGACTTAAGACATGTTCAGTGTACTCTATGGTAACATTAGGCCTGTGTGAAGCTCAGGCAGAAAGGGTCTATTATGTCTTAGAATGTTCCTCTTAGCTGATGCTACTTGCATATGATGCTGTGTATGTATATAGTTGCTCATGTGTGTATCAGAACTACTGTCCTGCTATCCTCTCCCCAGTGACATTGCTACTGAACAGTGATTTAGCTGCTCTTATACTGTTAAAGTCGTTAAAATGTATGAATGTAAGGGTTGTGCAAGTGTTTTGGGGAGGAAGGTAAGTTTGTATGTATTATGAAGATGAACACATGTAAAAATTGCAGCTCTCCCAAGTGCTTTTGTTCTGAAAAGTCTGTTCAATTCCCTTGTCAAACCACTGTTTTAGCTAATAAAATTATTGTCTGGAACAGCTTAAACTCGGAGCAGTCACTGGGTTCTTTTAAAGTCAAGCTGAAATCAAAATTTACCTTTAACCTGTTTTTTTTGGTACTTATATGATTCATCATATACCATTTAAAAGGCAAAGTGCAATATTATTTTTTTGATATATTCACTTTATTGCATGCATGAATGGTCTTTTTTGTTGTGTAATAGAGACATTATTAAAATATGGGACATGTGTTGTCCATTGTGCCTAATTTTGATTAGCTACAGCAAGTTCAGCTCAGAAGTGACATTTTAAATTACTGTTATATGTTTAAGACAAAACTAATATTGTAGTTGCCATTCTCACACCATATAATTACTTATTAAAATGAAAAGGCACCTAGCAACAACTGTTATGAAATAATTGATTTGTGGGCATCAAGGCTACTGAACCAGATAGCTTCCCATTCCTCTCTACCATGGGCGTAATTTAAAGCTCAGAAAGAAGACGAAAAAGTGCTTTACATGGAACAGATTAGGTCATTTATTTAATTCTCTGTACAGTCTACAGAGCCACACAGACACTCCAGCTTACCTCAAATGCACATGGACTGTTTTGCTCCATCATCCTCAGCTAGCTTAACATACCAATAGATCTGGACATCTGCTGCTTCTTACTGATCCAATAGCAATAACTTTTCACCTAACACAAAGTACACTCAGAGGTTAGGAGTACAGAGGCTTTACAAGAGCCCAGCTGAGAGGACTGAGTGGTAGAAGGTGGACAGTAACACTGTGTGTCTGTGTGGTTCACAATGCACGCTTCTGATGCGCCGCTGAGTCTTACATGGGTTGCTCTCTGGGGCGGGTGACATACTGCCACCACAGTGGGGGGAGGTCGCCCTCCCTCCGGGCCGGGGGAAGAGCCTCTGATGTGGGCCCACCGGCTGGAGTCTCCTCCGCCAACTGCTGGACCTACGGAACAATCAAACCAGTTTCTATTAAAACACTGATGCAAGTCGATGGTTACTTTACATCGATGGACCAATGAACGCCTGTAAGTACACTGGACTCTACTCACACAGATTTAATGGAATAAAACTTTTTAAAAATATTATTTAGTGACCATCATGTTTGGTATCAGCAAACTAGCTTCACAAACTAATGTTTATGAGCTAAAAGATACAAAGTGAAGTGACTGATCTAATAATATCAGCTGACAATAAGCATGTGTTTATCTTAAAAATTTTATATTGATCATCCTAAGTGTAAACTTGAAGCCAGAAGTACTTTACTGCAGCTTTTGTGGTCTGTTCTGGGTTTGATTTCATGCAGTAATAGAAAGATGATCAATGGCAATCAGACACTGAGCAGTGTCTGAAATCACTGATGGGACAAAGATCTTAAAACAACTGTAGAATTTTTGGTTTTTGTCCACTGATGTTCTTGCTAGTAAGGCAAATTAACCAAGAAACAAATCTCTGAGCTCCTCTATAAACAGGCAAGTACAGAAAACAAAGCATTATGTAGTATATATAATATATTAGCTTATAGTGATACATTACAATTTTAAATATAATTTCACTATGCAACTTTTATAGTATAATAACCAGTAAGCCAAGCATCTACTTTACAAACCACATTATCTGGTGAAGAAAAAAAAAAAAAAAAAAAAAAAAATTATATATATATATATACACACACACACATGGTGTTTGAGTGTGTGTGTGTATGCAGCGTTTGTGTTTTTATGTGTGGCTTTTCGATTCATGAGATTCACAAACTGGAAAATAAGCAATCTAATGCATAACATGTAACTAATCCATCCAATCATCTGACTGCTTGTTTGGGCAATTAATCGAACGTCACCTCTCCCCACACTGCACATCAAGTGATGGCCAATTAATCTGAAATTCAATCCGTTTAGTCAATGACAAGAAAAAACCTTACAAACTGGCTAAATCTCACAGTGTACGCCAGGCCTTGGACTCTTTGTTACCACAGTTTTGGCTGCTTCTGGCCTGTTTTTTCCAATTTTTTTTGAAAGGGCTTGTAATCCTGTTCATTAAAAAGTTAAGGACAGCCATGCTATTGGTTTAGTGTGTACACAAAATGAGAAGATCATGAAGGTTCCGACAGCCACAATTAAAAATTCCTTCAGAGTAGATACACACCTCCCTCTCCCAGCTCTGGGCTCTCAGCTGCTTCCACTGCTCTCTCTTGGCGAAGTAATCAGGGTACATGGCCTTCTCCGAGGGGTGCCAGTAGTCCAGGCACCATTCAGGAACCTTAAAAAAGTCACCAAGCACAGATGAGCGACTGGAATTCCAGCTGAGAGTGGATGAAGACAAGGCTACAGAAATAAGAGCTGTGTTCTTACCTTGTAGCATTCATGTCTCTCGTAGGCAGTTCCACCAGGTGAATCTGGGAACAGGTAGGGCTGAGGGTGCTGGTTGGCCCAGAACTCCTCTTCTCCAGCTTTCAGCAACTTGGTGGCTTTCACCATGTCCTTCTCATCCTTATTCTCATCAAACCGCGCCCTCAGCAAGCAGGCATAAAACCGATACTTATCCCTGAAAGAATGATAACAGTGGATATGGGAAATGGCAGGGGGTGAGCATCGTTTATTTTAAAGAGCCGTTTATAGCAGGACCACCAGAAAGTTACCCAAATGAGAGAACAAATATATTTTATATACATTTACAAGCATATTGCTGTGCCTAAGATTAAACTGTTATTCTTATAATACCTACATACTTTAGTAATTAAATATATTGTCCCTTATATAGTGTTCTTTAAACCTGCATACCTTCTTTATTCTGTATTATTTGATCTATTTGTCCCTGGTTTGTAAAGTGAGCAGATCCTGTTTTATTGAGCAAAATCTTTCAGCAAGATTTATCTGATTATTCTGGAACACACACATGATGAGTTTCTGATTAAAATCTACCACTATTAGCATCACAACTGTTGGAAATATCACTCATATGAGTACAAAAACTCAAAAGGTCTCATACTTTTGACTAGCTTTTGTCTTATTGTAAGTACTAAAACATAATAAAAAACTAACAAACAAACAAACAAAGCAAAACAAAGCACCAGCATCAATTATTCTTATTAACTTCACAAGAATGGAAAAATGCTATTTAATCATAATTCATTCAGTTTGAAGGGTTTATGAAGTATAATAAAATTACTGAGTGTCATTATTTATCAACACATCACAAAGCCCTACATTTAACATCTTGAATGAACATTTCAGTTTGACAAAGCTGTAATATTACAATAAAGAAAATATTCCATTAAATCTTTATGATTTAATTACTGTTACTATAAGTGATATAAACTGTAGTGGCGGTAACAATACAACATTTTTGTTACATTACGGTATTATCCTCTTGATAGTGTAAAATATTAGGGATAGATGAATGTCATGATATGATCTTTTGACAACTTAACATTTTAATGAAGAGTCCTTTACTGTCACATTAACTCATTATTTATATAATTATCATTTGTTAGGAGTTATTTAATAATGACACTGGCATTATTACTATTTTTACAATAAACAACTGTAGAAACAATAGTAATCTAAATAGAGTAACTATAATCCCTTTGGGGCATATTGTGTTATCAATATAGTCTGGATAAAGAATTTATTCTGATATAACTTTTCCCCACTCTACTTCTTAATTATTAACTGAACATTTGTGTTTATACTTGTGAATAAAGCTGTAATATTTTTTTTTAATTCACTGAGGCTAGCTGTTCCTGTTACATTAAATCGTTATCTATGCTGTTAGTGATAGTAATAATGGCAATTACAATAATAGTAATGGTAGTATAATATTATTCATGATAATAATAATAATAACAATAATAATAATAATAATAATAATAATAATAATTTCAGTAGCGGGAGTAGCAGTAGCAGCAGCTTAAATATAGAAACGACAATTCCATATAGCCTGCATAAAGGACATGTTTTAATATAATTTTTCAGTATTAACTGGATATTTGAGTTTATATTCTTTGAATAAAGCTGTAATATTTTAATAAACTGTGGCTAGCTTAGCTAATCTTGTTAAAATACAACACAGTAACACTGTATATTTGACCTGAACCTGTTGATAAACTCAGCTGTTGGATATTTTACAGTTCATACTGTGAGAGAGGTGTGTTTTATTTTAAAATAAAGTCTTTGTTTACAGTTTGTGAGGTTAGCCGGTAGCTTTAGCCTGACAGGCTAGATGACCTGAATGTCCTAACGGTCCAGATTCGGGCCGCAATGGTGCTGAAAGCAGTTTACTCCGAGTTTTAAATCTTCTTTACATCAAGACTACCATACAGTACCTGAAAATGCACCATGACTCGAGGTGCCTGAGAGATTTTTTGTAAAGTCTCAGCACTTTCTGCTGGTGGGTCAGAAACGCAGCCATGATCCTCCCTGCTCCAGAGGGACTGAGCGATAGAGTGGCCGTAATGACGGTAGTAAATGCGAAATTGATTCTTCTACTTTCGGCTGCTCCCCTTTAGAGGTCGCTACGCCGTTTCCATCTCCTTCCGTCCTCTGCATCTTCCTCTCTCACACCAACTGCCTCCATGTCCTCCCTCACCACATCCATAGAATCCCTACTAGGCCTTCCTCTTCTCCTCTTCCCTGCAGCTCCATCCTCAGCATCTTTCTCCCAACACACTCAGTCTCTCCTCAGCATCCTCCTCCCAACACACTCAGAGTCTCTCCTCAACATCCTCCTCCCAA
>JBBPCX010015653.1:0-17335 GCA_037974365.1 Hydrocynus forskahlii | reverse complement strand
TGCCATTTTCTTTTATTTTAGTCCCCCCCCCCCCCCTTATGACGTGTGTTGGTAAAATGACAAACATGAACTCAAAACAGGCTGTTTTTATTTGTTTAGTTCCGATATATGGACTATATGACCTGGGGAGTAAATTGTACCTTTAAAACTTAGGTTTGTTTTTTTTTTAAGTGAGAAAATGTTCCACAATGTAGGCCCTTTGAAAGAAAATGGATGTGATATGTGCAGTTATGTGTGAATACTGAATGTTTTACAATGGCTTTGAGGTTGATTAAAAAGACAAACTTATTTTATAACCTGAATTATCCATGTTAGAAATAACAATGTGCGGTACAGAATTTGTACCAATATCAGGCTGGGAAGGCACAGGCTCCGTGATGTTCGTTTCCTCCACTGGAAGCCTGGGTCCAGTAGGCAGGACGTCCTGTGTGACCTGAGATGATACACTCACTACTGCGAAGAAAGACAGAGTAAAGTGACCATGTTTGAAGGACCATTTTTATGACGTTACTTGTGAAGCTTTTTGAGAATGATTAAAATGGCACATGAGTTTCAATGATCTCACTCAAAAAAAAAACCCACAACACACCTGGAGTGGTTCTGACATGAGGGCATCCCACCAGCTCCACTGACAGCCCGATGTCCGGGTGCCTCTGCAGAGGGACAATACGAATGTAGCGTGCTATAACCGCTGGATGGAAGGTGTTGCGAGCCTGGTCCACGTTTCCTTCAAATATCTGATTGAAAAACCACAATCATCACAGCTCCAGCAAGAAGAGCATTAGTGAGACAGAGTAGAGTTATTCAACGCAGAGAAATGATTCAACTCATTTCACCTGCTCTAAATCAAACAAATGATTCAGTCCTCACCTTATCTTCCAAGCTGTTATACTGGGTGTACGTCCGCCAGCGACTCTTCTCCTTGTACACAATTTTGTATCTTCTTGCAAAGTATTCAGAAGATGAATTCCTGGTCAAAATCCCTGCAAGCCAAGACAAATTAATTAATTATACAGTAAATAGTAACACATTCCACACCAGAAAGTGGTTCAGTAATATAAAACTGACAGTCTCCCTTTAAATGGCTCTTGCCCGTCCCTCCCATTAGAGGACGGTGACGTGAGTACAAGGAGGACAGTTTTGGAATGTGGGTTAAAAGCTCATTGCATGACTTTAGGCACTTCATGCTGTAAAACCTACAGATGTCCATGGTCTGTCCATGATATATCTGGCCATTGTAGGGTTTCAGTGATGAGGAAAATATCCAGAAGTCTCTTTCTATAAGTGCATATTGCATATTTGTGCACTGTTCATTTAGTTCTCACAGGTTTATTATATTCTGTCAGGCCTCAGTGACTACAGCTGAACACTGGACAGCTGGTCAACACTTTCATCTTTACTTTATGTTGTCTGATGTGCATTGTCCCTGATAAATAAACATAAGGAGGAATACCGACATCTTCTTGCTCCTTAGCCATACCTACCAAAGACTGCTAAGTTGGTCATCACAGACTGACAGCCTATGACAGAACCTATACAGACTCTGCTGGCATATGACCGGAAAGCCTCCTAACTGTGGGCCAAGCCAAAGACCTGTCATTACCTGAAGTTTTCACTTTAGATTTCACCTGTCATAAGTGGAGACTTTGTAAAACATTATGGTGCCACTCTTGTCTATTCAGAGCATAGCAACCACTGAAGTCTGACAGTGATCATCACCTTTTATTCAGAAAAGCTACTAATTAGGTCAGACAGTTCCAAAAATTTAAGAACCTCAAAGAGAGCGATTTTGGATGTTGACGTGGTTTTGAATAGGAAATCAAAGCGCTCTTCAAGAAGAGAAGCACACAGTTGAGAACTGTTGGCTATTGCTGAAAGACAGGCTGGTGCCAGTGGAGTGGAACAACATGAAAGTAAGAGAATGTGCTAAGAATGTAGCTGAGACAAGAAAACAGATTATCTAAAATACCATACGAGCAAAAAAGAAAGCCGCTGAAGTAACTAGACTGAACTTACACTCTTATTTTTTAACACTGTTGACGATATAGAGCCGACTGCAGCTGCATGGTGTGAAATGTAGAAGCTGATGAGCGTTTCTAAATGAAAACTGGTTTTCTTTCTCAGAACCATATTACACCACCCTGCTAAGATAACACAGCTTCCTCTTTCTGAGGAGCCAATTCCAGTCAGAACTATCACATATAAAAGCAACGCTTCCGTACAAGAGACAAAGTGTTCATTCTCTGACTCCGGGCGCACTGTGCCTCCTTAAGCAGCATGAAATTGGCCTGACCGTACTGACTACACACACCAAGCTCAAAATAAACGCTGTGTCCGGCCTGCTCCTATATTTAAATGTCCCTTTGTGAAAAGGCCTGTATGTTTGTAAGAGAACAAGACAGAAGGCCTTTCAATTCTTTTTATGCAATACCAGGAACTGGTAAAAAGATGCAGCTATCAGCTGGGCATAGGGAGGTGGAGGGTGGAGGCTGAGGGCTTCTCATGTGCTCTGGGGCCATAACACTGGATGCTCAATCGCCGGTCACGAGAAAGCCTCTTTGTTAGCAGGACCACGCCTTGTAATATCCCCTACTCGGACCCTTCTTTTTCTTTCAGACAGATGTGTGTACACAAAAGTTTGTAGAGAATTATAGTAAACACTCCTCACATTCACTAGGGGGGCACCAGTGTCTCAGGGTGCTCTGTCTGTTATGCCCCTCGGCTCTGCCCTTTCTAGCTAGGCTGCTATAGCCAGGTATGCCGGAGTCTCGACTTGATCTCTTTGCAGTGAAATTTTGTATCCTATAAACTTAAACAGAACTAGCTCTGTTTTCTATTAGTCTTCCACAACCATTTTCTCCAAGGGGAATCCAGGTCACCACTGGGGTGCCTTGCCCAAATGTCCTTGACTGCTTTGGACTGCCCGCATGCTCCTCCCCCAGTCTAGGGCAACTGCTGCTCAAAAGCTCCGGCGGAGATTGTTGTTCCTGTTGCTGTGGACGAGAGACTCTCAAACTACTCCTCAGCAGACGACAACAAAAACTACCACTACTGACTCCTAACTGTACCACCTCTGTTAGATATAGACTGCCAACTGTTCAGCACTGATTAAGTCTGTACACAAAGGCCTTCTACTGTTTTCTCCATAGAGACTTTCTTTCTCAATCCCAAGATTGACCAGAGGGGGATGGGTTCCCCTTTTGAGTCTTGGATCTTTCAGGTTTTTTCTTTCAGCTTTAAGGAGTTTTTCTGTTGTCTTTGGTTTGCTCTCTGGGGCTTGGACCTGAGCTCTGTAAAGCTGCTTTGAGACAACATTGGTTGTAAGAGGCGCTATATAAATAAAATTGAAGTTAAATTATCCACTGGGATAATCCTACTTCTTCCAAAGATACTGGATGGTGCTCCATCATTCTAGAAAACACAATTTACTGCTCTATGTCTCAATGACGGGACGTTTTATATCTCGCTAGCCCATGGTTGATGACCTTGGGCTCTTCTACAGCTGCTCCAGTGTGTCCCATTCTTATTGGCAATGATTAACAAGACTTTTAATGTAAGTTGTGTGCCCACAGTTAACCACCTGTGCCATCTTAAAGTAGCTTTTACCAATTAGAAGGGGTGTCCAAGTACCTTCGGACATTTAGTGTTTATCCTTTTAAGCTTCATGGGAAAAGTACTGACCAAGAAACACCAAACTGTCTGAGTAGAAATCGAACACTTTATTCAGTAGGTGGGCATATTAGTGGATCAGTATGTAGATATTGATTAGGAAAGGCTTAGGTGGATTAGGAGCTTTAGAAGTTTAAAGTGTGGTCTGATCTGGCCATAAAGGACATGAAATTCTATGTTTCTGTAGAACAGCAAATTTGGAGATGATCGTTCATACTTGTAGTAACTAACCTGTGATCCTCTTCTTTTCTCCCAGGTCCAGCTGCAGCCACAGTTTGCTGCTGGGGTCAGCACTCCACATGCCTGTAGGGGAGACGGTGTTTGTGTCTTTAGGTCCCTCTGAACCGTTCTTATCCCACGAGGAATTGATAGACTGAGGCTGAAGAACAGTCTGTCTGTTACAGTCTGTGGCGGGAGAAATAAAAAGAGGAAAAAAAAAAAAGTGTGGGAAATTATTTTGCTTTTAAAAAGGCTCAAAACTCAAGTAAGTTTCAAGTAGCAGTTGCAGCTTCAAATAGCCAGTGCTCTCTTGTTATGTGGCTTATGTATAAACGGACATATTGCATCAGTTCTCATTCCCCCAAGTGAACTTCAAGAAAGCAGTGAGCTTCAAGAAACGGATATAAAAACATCAAAAGAGGGCTTGTTGGTTTTCTGCTTGTGCCTAGAGTTTGTTGACATAATAAAATGCATGTGGAGCAATAATTCATTTATAGTGCGCAATGACTTAACAGGAAGAGCTGGCCTATTAAAAAACCCACCATCTGTATATTTAAACGGAGTCACATGTGCTAGGAACAAATCAACACAGGGAAAAAGGCCAGAAATCCAATATGTTTATCTTTTTTTTAATGGTTTTTAACACCTACTTCCTAGCAGAAACTGGAGAGCAATGTGTAAACCACATCTGACTAACACACAAACAAGCATCTGACTTGAGCACGCATGACTTTATGACTCTACATAACATCACAATCTGGTTGCATGAGAAAGAGTAGCTTAGTGAGGGACAGGAAAGAGATCCTGATTGAAGTGGTTTGCGATAGACTGACAGTAATGAGGTTTTGGGTGTGGGGCTGATTTCATTGCTGTATGTTTAAGAGTCATGAGTGCACTGCGGTGATTTAAGCCAATTCCACAGTAAAGCTCATTGACTGCTCATCACTTATCTGCTTCACCCAGGAGCTGTGTTGGTCATTCCATCTTTCTGCTTCAGTGCAAGAATATTGATTGATGCAGTTTTCGGAAAACACCGCCAGATTCTCTTTGGTTTAAAGGAATAGATGAGTCAAAAATCTGATATTGACAATAAAGGTAAAACAGCCACCAAATGGCATTATTTACATCTACGGCACTTATCCAGAGCAACGGACATCAGTGCTCAAGGTGTCCACATCTGTTCTCCATACCTGCAGAGCTATACTTAAATCATCTGCTATTCAACCAAGTTAATGCCAGCTACGTTTCACACCTAAACAACTCCTGTTACTCCTGTGGTACGGAGTAAGAGTGTTAATTCCCAAAATGTTTTTTCTTTTAAATCAATGAATATGGGGAAGAAGAAAAGAATAAGCAATAACACTAGGCCTAGTTAGTCATCAAGGTGCTTCTTGAAGAGGTGGGTCTTCAGACGACACTTGGAGAGAATCTGCAGATGCAAAGGACTCCATGCTAAACTGTGGCTACTAGCTTCTATTCACTTTTTGACAGGCTATTAATTTAGCAGCCACTTCAGCTACTAGATTTCCATTCCCAGGCAGTTGCAAGCAGGGCAGAAGAACAGGTGTGTGAAGTAGCCGTTAGAGCAGCAGGCCGCTGTTCAGCCGGTCGTCGTTGTACTTGGCACACGCGGTGATCTGTGAGTCACCTGAGGCCTGCCAGTGCAGGTAGAGCTGCACTGAAAAAAGGCCTCCTATGCCAGACTTTGTGAGGCGGATGTAAATCAAATCAGGCGATAAGAAGTTCTCACGCTTCCCACACATACCTGTTAAACCAGCAGGGCTTTCACTCTGATCAACGACACACACTCAGTCTGTACCACTGAATGTCTGCACTACTTCCCTGTTTTGTACCAACGTTCAAATAAAATGTAGCATACAGGGGCAGGGCCGACAGATCAGAAAAGCAATAAACCATGTAAGCCTTGTAAAAAAATATATATGTAATCTTTAAATAATAACAAAACTAATAAATACACACACTCACAACAGGCCAGAGGTTTGGGCCCACCCTTGGATTTAAGAAAATAAATAAACAGCGCTCTTTCAAAATTTTCCTCACAAGAAATCATTAGAAATATTTCAAACAAATATAACTAACAGGTTTTGAAATTATACACTATAAGTGCAATTTAATGTATGCCGAAGCTTATGTTCGAGTCTCATCAAATTATCACCCCTTACCTTTATTGCAGCAGCGTAGGCTTGCTGCATGCGTTCCAGGAATTTAAGGAAATAACTTGTGTGCAAACCCTCCCAGCACCTTTTCAAGCATGTAAACACTTCTGTCTGATTTACTGGACTAGAGCCTGTATATCAGTGCGAAATGTTAATGTAGGTTTGGAATTTCCTACTAGTTGATACTTCATGAAAGGTTTGGTGAAGGGCCGCAGGCATTCTTAAATACCATAACAAATGTGAATTATAATGTATAAAAGATGTAAAAGTCTTACCATTTGTAACAAATGTGAAGAATGAATCAGACACAGAGTCACTGAAAGAGAAAGAGACAGACAAACAGAGAAAGAGATACATCAGTCAGACTTAAGCTCAGTGACTGCTTACAATTACAGTGATAAACAAATGGGATGTCATGTGTAGGGAACGCCCACTGGGGCCAAAGAGGAGCAGATCTTCTATTGTTCCCCCACACTCCTTTCCAAATCGCAGCTAAACCGAGCACAGGCCTTTGTTCCAAAAGCCCTCCTACCTCCCGCAAAAGTCCCCGTTTCCCCCGACTCCATGGAGGTCTGAGGCAAAGCTGTGCTGCTTGAGAGAGCTGTGTGAGGCTAATTAGAGGGGGCATGGCAGGGAAATTGCATCTCTCTCAGCCATTACCAAAGAACGTGTCATTTTCACAGGCTTCCTGGCTAGGATTACTTTTACATCATTGTTTTTGCTGCAGTCTGCTGTGAGGCAATTTGTGTGTGTAAATGCATTTATTCACCATTAAAAATTCAGCGGTAATGAACTCGTTTTTGATCACTAAACCAACAACATCAAAACACTTACACACTAACACAACATGCCCATATTTAAATTAGTTACATCTTTGAGTTACTTACTATGAGGCTGAATTTGAAAAACAGAGATGTTAAACGGCCAGACTGAATCATTTTATTTGTTCAGTCCAATAAACAGTAGACCGAAAATAACAAGTTATTAATGTGTCACTGTACTGTTTTGGTTTTAAGCATTGTGATCCTCTACCTGGTCAATATTTTAATCTTAAAACTGAAGTGGACATCCACACAAAGCTTCAGGAACATGAATCAGAGAAAGTGTTTATTAAAACATATTGATCTAAAACTAAAACTGTCCCTGGAGACTGTTACATCATTAGTGTAATCCTCTTAAAGTAGAAAGACGTTCCAGTGGATGTCTAACGGTCTCAGAGAGACCTGTGCTGCAAAGACGCCAAGGTAAAAAACCTCTTCACGTTTCACAGCTCACGTGCCTTTTTGTTTAAATGCCATTCAAACGTCACTCTGCATAACTCAGCTGTTCCCTTTAGCCACTGATGACTATCATGTAAACATCACATGCAGTACTAAAACCTCATTGTACGCTGTGGTTAAGCAGAAGTTAAGACTTATTATTTCAATTATCTTTTAAATCTTGTATTTTAATGAGTAACATGTTAATGCAATAAATTAACAGTAATATTTTTTCACAGCTCACCTGACGGTGCTAGTTATTTTATCATATGTTAATGCAGTTGTTTTTAATTACTCTTATTTTGAAAGTTCGTTTTTCTATTTTCAACCGCTTCACCTCACTTTAGCAGGGACACTCACTACTGAACAAACTAACGACTTCTGCTGCTTCCTGATAAAAGAAAAGTGTTACTGCTCGTCTCTGTCTGGAAAAAAAAATCTGATTTATAAATGTTAACTTGCTGTTGCTCGGAAGGTGCCTGTTATAATGGTCTGATCGTGGCTCTGGGTCATGGGCACCCTGTTCTAATGATTTATGCTGCCTTGTACGAAAATGCTACCTTAGCACAAATCGACAGCAGAGTCTATTGTTTCATACAACCCTGCAAGTTTATGCAGTTTATAGTCACTTTATAACACTGATAATGATGAGAAAAATAACAATTAATTGCAGAAAATCATGCGATTAATCACAATTAAAAATGTCAATCGTTGCCCAGCATTAATATTGTATATCGTGCGTATTTATTCTCTCTCACACAAACACACACACACGTTTTCATTTGATGGTGAAGATGAAAATCATAAAACTATTCAGTCTGCGTGATTACGTGATTTTCATGTTCAGATTTGAGTGTTACACAATTATACACCTACAACAAAGTGCACCGTGAAAAATAAATGTCTCTTTCAGATCAAATCTGAGGAAATAATACAAATGTAATTAACTACATAAACAATTACCATAAATTATTTTCATCGGCTGAAAGCCCTAATTTGAACGAAATGAAACCCAATTTTAGGATGAATAGTCACTGACATGGGCACTTATGAGGTAACTGATTGAGGCTTAGTGCTTCAGGTACCCTGAGGGCGTAACAATGCAATGTCATTTGAAATGTCAAAGCTGACAATTTAATTTCATTAGCTGTCCTGTCCTGTTTGTGTTCAAATTAGTTTCTTACACTTCTAGACAGAGAAATCATACAACTGCTAGTGATCCTAACGTGACTGAAAAGAGTATTACAAACACCTTGATGAATCTATGTAATGCTGCCATATGGGAAAGGGTTTTTACATCCAATACATGAAAATTAATGGGGGGTTGGCTCCTTGTGGTATTGCAAAATAGAAAGAACAAATAAATAAATTAATTAATAAATATGAGTAGTAAATGATAATGACCATATACTATTAAAGCAACTGCAGATAGTACGGCATTTAAAAATCCTTTATCATCTACGTTTTCACTCTCTTTCCTAATAAGAAGAGACTCACTAGAGAAAAGCTAACAGGTCCTCGAATAAGGCTTCTAGTCTATAGAGAAGCAGTCACTGTAAAACTACAACAGATACATTAAAGATATTTGAACACCCATTACGCCCTTTAAATACTAGTGTTTATGCTAAAGACTAAAATAAATTTGGTAAAAAGGTGAATTACATGACGCTGTTCACTTGCCGCCATCATAAAATTAGAAATTATTCAAGCAGTGGCAAGTCAGTATAAAGATGTTATGGGTTTAATAGCAAATAGCAAACTAGTAATAAATTAATTTTATATAAAATACATAACTATGGTAGTAAAAAAAAAAATATTCAACAAGCAAATATTGTCAATAAGCAACAACTGACAGTTTGGAGAAAAACCAAAGATCAAATAGACAAATGAATCTTTAACAGTAGAAACAAATGGAACATGCTGATGCATGACTGGGACCGAGGCTTATGAAACACACTTTGGGCTGTTGTCTTCATATCCATCATAATTTTCATGCCGATATGTAATTTTGTCAACACTCTTTTGTTCAGGAGTGATAGTGGTTGTGTGTTTGGGCTCGTCTTGAACCAAAGGATCTTCTTCTCTGGACTTTAAATTACTACAGTAAAGGGAAACCCACAGAGGATGACTACAATGCAACGCTAGAATCCAGGGCTTCTGTGTTGTTTCTGAGTAAGAGCAGATGGGATCTTAAGAGATCCTTGAGAGAATAACTCACCATTTTGACAGGATGCCATTAGCCTGGACAGCCTCACAGCGTCCTAAACCTCTATTTTCCTCTACTGTGATTGGTCCTCCAAACTGGTCCAAGATGACTCCGGCATGGACCGCCGCTTTACATAAAACTGATGTCTGAAACAACGGACAAAGACAACTGTGACACACTGGAACACAGAAATATTGAGTCAAATTGCAATTTCGGTTCTTGTCTACGGACAATCTTGACAAATATTGGAATACCTCAAACCCTCAAATTAAATGTTTTGATGATTTGGGAAATGTTAGTGTACAATTTCTATTTTGCTGAATTTAACAATAAAAATCTAACTAAACAAAAACATAAAACATAAAAAGGTGTGACAATTTATGCTTTAATACTGTGTACTAATTTTCTTTTCAACAAGACATGTAATAGAACTGAGGCATTTAAACTTTTGGAACTGTATGTACATATATGTTGCCCATTCTTCTCACACAAAAGTAAAGGCCTCTAGGCACACCTCTCTGGTTCTCCAAGGCCTGTGCACGCAAGTAACACCTCGAGAGACATTTTCACAAAATGACATTATGAAGTCAGTCTTAGTTACAGTAATTCGTCCTTGTCAGCCTGTCCAACGTGGGTATTTCAATTCAATTTACCAGAGGCATTTTATGAATGCCAAGACATGCCTGGCTGAACACAAACCATTCATCTTCCCTGAGTGTGCCACATAGTTACAGATGAACTGTGAATGAAAGGCGCATTGTGATTTAAATGAGAAGAGACAATTACAGTAATTGCAGCATCCCAGAGGAATGTAGAACACCTAGTCTAGTCTGCAGTTGAAAGCTGCATTTAGTTCTATAAAATGCTTTCTGAATAATTACAGAATTTCAGAATCTGCTTTACATAGCAGGCTGAACCAGGTAAGAAAAGCACAGTTAACACTTCAAACAGAGTGCTTTCTACCAAACAGTGGGGTTTCAGTTAGGGCGAGCTGACTTTGTGCGACATTTGCAGGCCTGAAATGTTTTTGTAGTCTTGAGTTCAAATGTGATATTTTGTGGATTTATCTTTTTGTGGATTATTATTTTACTGTGAACAATATTCAACACCAAACTGGTCTCTGCCTCAAACTGAGAAAAGAACAGTTGTTTATGCAACATGCTAATCAAAATAATTAAATGTGGTCATGACACAAGTAACCGCTTACCTAAACTTAATTTTAAAATGTAGTGAACAAGTCACCCCATCTTTCCTTAAGATTAAATCCTGCCAGCATGGGATTATGTTTATGATATCTTCCATTGCACTTTCAGTCTTGTTTTATTTATTTGTACTTATTTTATTCTGTGACCTTTGTGTATGATTATATAAACAAACATGACTTAATGTTGACCTGCACTGATATAAAATTCACATAAATTCTGATGTAACATTGCGTCATATAAATTCCTATCGCCAAATCTGGCCCAAATTTTGGTTTTGTTTGCTATTAACACATTTGTTGTAAAATAAATGTCACATTTAAAGAACCATTGGATTAGGTAGGCACTTCCAAGCAGTGTGTAGTTAGTCTGTGGCACCAGTGAATCTTCCTTCTCAACGCAGCCCAGTCATTTCTTGGGCTCCACCTGTCTGGCTCATCCTCCATAATGGTGTTTCTGAGTAATAGGTAAGCCTGCACTGTCTCCAGGGTGGTCAATAGGACCAGTCATTAGCATGATGTAGTAATAGAGGACGTATTATGTCTTATCTATAGAAACAGCTGCTCTGCAGTCAGACTGAGCTGCCTCATTAACCTGATCATTTATCCACCAGCCAGGGCCATAAATACACTCCGCTGTGCACTCTGGCCTGGGCCAGCAGCTTCTCCTCTCCCCTATTGCTCCCTATCTCTCGCTGTGGTAGTCAAGCATGCAGTCAGTCGCCAGAGTTATGGCCCAGAGGGAAACCGTGCCTCCGGATTGGATTACAGAGTTCCATGCTACTGCTTTTGGCGAAAGCCGTCACTGATTTAAGGCAGAATCCCGGCCGCTTGAGCCTTTTCCAGTGTCTTTTTGGTTACGGTTAATCTTATAATCCGTCCCGCTGTAAAAAGGAAGCAGGGGTGTGACCTTAGAATGTCTCAATCGGATAATTCTTTATGAATTTAGGCAGTTCATCATCAACTCTCAAATTTCACAACATTTTGTTGCATTTAATTACTTTAGTATTACAAAAAAAAAAAAAAATTATTATTTATTTATATATATATATATATACCCACCCACAAAATCTGACTATTTTGACTGGAGGAACCATTTACAGAGTGGTCATATAAAATATGACATACATACACACACACACACATAGATATATCAACAATACACCAAGCATGTCTTGGAAGCATGTTATGGATATTTGTGAGAAAATTCACCAAGAATGCATAATACAGTACCCACCCCCCACCTACCCCCAACTTATATGCGGTTCAGCAGTCACGACTTCAGTCTTTTTTCTTTCTGAGAACCGAACTAATAATTGTTTGCTAAAACCCCCGCACTATTGCGGAAACTGCAGATATCCTCTGCATTTTTTTTTTTTTGCTTTTGTGACATCACAGCTTTTTTTGTGGCAATATTTAATTTTTCATGCATTTTAGTGCAACATTTAGTGCTATTAAGAAAATATAATTTGCTATTTTTGTAACATAAATATGAACATAAATTCAGCTACATTTCCATATAAAAAATAATTATACACTTTTTGGTACTGTGGAGAGAATGCTATTTATACCTCCTTACTGCTGATTGCCTGCTGCCCTTTGACGCAGCTGCAGTCCAGAATTTCCCCCATGGAGTGTCTTGAGTGCACTCGTGTTTTTTCGTTTTCTTCTTCTTAAAGCCCTATATTTTTAAGACTGCAATTAAATGAATTCGTTACTGTATTTTCCTACTTATACCAAAGAAACAGCACATATCACTGTACAGTACGAATACAGGGTTGCCGTTACATTTTCTTTAAGGGTAATGAGTTTCAAAGGAAATTAAAGTGTTTTGGCAGCATATCTGGGGGCAAATTTGGGGTTTACACTATAAAAAATAGGCATTTTTAACCACATTACAACAACACGATTTTTCACTATACGTAGGTGCTCTTGGAATGTTTACTGTGTATTGATCGTTAATCTTTACCACAATACTGCACTTCACACCATACTGCAGGAGGCCACAGGTAATAGAGGAAGATCTTTCTCTTTCATTTTGCCCTACATGATCCTGACCAATCACAGAATGATGTAGGGTGCTCACGTGATCCAGCAAATGTAAACAACTTCTCAAAAATGGGTTTCTGAATCCAATGTAATTTAACATTCTGATTGATGCACCCCGTATACATATAACGAGCAACTGATTAGAGAGACAGCAGAGTGAGCTGGGTTTCACTCCAAGTGGCCATAAGGCAACTGCACAAGGCCTCGGGGCTCTCTCAGAATAAGCACATGACCTTTACTGCACAATAATAACCCACACATAAATAATCAGGTGACTTTCTATATTCATCTCTATTGTCTATGGAAACTCTTCCTACCTATTCACAATAGCTTCCTATCTGGAAGACCTTTAAGAATGAACAGAGCATTCTCAGTAATGTGTCACAGTCTTTTCAGCTTGTTAAAAATTCCATGTGCGGCCACACGCCACCTCCCAGTGTTTACAGCTCCTTCACACTGAGCAGCCTGTGGCTTACAGGACTTTGATCAGTTGTGTTTACACAAAGGGGAGCTGTGCTGTTGTTGTGTAAATGGGTTTCATTTGGACAGCGAATGAAGGTATTAGGCACAGCACAGAGGCAGTTTAAACGCTGATGGTTGTGTGAGCCTTCAATTGACACAGAAATCCACCCATAGACCACAAAGAGAGTTGGTTTTACCTATGTAAAAGATGAATAATGTCTTTGGTCACCAATATCATAAACTGCAGTAGATAGAAATAGCCACATTTTGGGATGGATCCTCTGAATAATGAGGTTGCTAAGAAATTAAAAGCCTGAGATATACATGTTACAAATTACACCGCTGAATGTGAATGTGAACATGAAGCCCTAACATCAGGAAGAGCTTGTTTGGTTTGAAAGGCACTACATAAACTATCATCATTATTATTATTATTAAGCAAGCAACAACTCATTCACATGTAATTGATGACTACTTGAAAGTAAGGTTAAAACCAACACTGATCTACAACACAGCCTACTTAAATTGTTGCTACTTTGACCAAAACCAGTTGACATACACTGGACAAAGCCATCAGGTCTGTGAGAGGTATTTGGCCGAGGTTGCCAGTCTTATGAGGTCATTTAAATGACAGTAAATGACAGTACTAGCCTGTTTGTAGGATACTGTGTAGACAGCAATGTTCATAACAATCTCACAATTCAACAGACAATGCAACTTTTTGTGGAAAACTACACATATGAACAGAACAGACAAGCTTTGGAACTTGGTTATTGAACACACAGTTCATACAGATGCTAATGACATATTACAAGATGGCGACAGGTCCTCAGAGGTCTATGTGTAATCTAACAGATCTCCACTCCACCCGCTCTTTACAAAAGCCACTGTGAGCAGATCAGCTTCTCTTTTCTAAAGCGGCCGACACCCGCTTCTCAACGTCTGCAGACGCGTGCTGAGAACGGCTCATTGTAGTTACCATCAAACAGCGCAACATCCATTCTCACATGGAAATAACCCTAAAGATCCTACTGGGTGTCAATACTGGTGGTGCACACCTTCCCCTTTCTCTCTCTCACTCTCATCTACACACACAAACATCACACATTTGACTTTTTTGATCATGCCCGGAAGAGGTGAGAATTTAATTGAAGACAAGCCAGATGGCGCACCTGAGGGTTTGAGTGGGGATTTGGCATCTGAGATCAAAGCAGATGAAAGAAAGAGGTAAAAATAATACATATTTTGAGTCTTCCCTGTACTATAAATTGGGCAAAAAGTTCTGCAAAAAATAAAAAATAAACCAGCCAATCCAGGCCCTCAGTAACATTCAGCAGATAAACAGACACACGCTCTCTCACACCCCCTCTTTAAAAATATTGCTAATCCTTAAAACACATTTTCTTTCTAAATGAGAGATGGCACTATCATGGTAAAGCACTGATTTCAGTCTGTGTTGCTCCATGGTCCTGGAGGAACATGAAAAGAGAGGAAAACTCATGAAATGGGTGTGTAGTAGTATGCAAGTATACAGTGATATATTTGAGTAAGTATATAATAAGTACATAGTGATACATTTGGGTAAATATATAATAAGTACATAGTGATACATTTGGGTAAATATATAATAAGTACATAGTGATATATTTGGGTAAGTATATAATAAGTTTATAGTGATACATTTGGGTAAGTATGCAAGAAGTATATAGTGATATATTTGTGAAAGTATATAGCATGTATACAGTGATATATTCTCTGATACATCAGAGAAAAATGAAAAAAGCTATTCATTTGGCAGAAAGCTTTTATTTGCTTGGCCAAACACTAATATTATAATAAATACAAATAAATACAATATGTAGTGATTTATATGGCAGTGTTAATTGTAGACACTTCCCAATACCTAGTTAGGAAAAACAAGCTGGTCATGAATTTGAGCAAATTTTTCTTCTAACCAGCTCATGAGATATTCTTATCATTAAGTTTTGC
Organism: Hydrocynus forskahlii; assembly: GCA_037974365.1. Classification (NCBI taxonomy): domain Eukaryota; kingdom Metazoa; phylum Chordata; class Actinopteri; order Characiformes; family Alestidae; genus Hydrocynus; species Hydrocynus forskahlii. Next base: position 2,104 of record JBBPCX010015653.1, on the reverse strand, counting down.
ATGAACGCTCCTTTGCATTCATTCTGAATTTGTGTGTTACAAAACACATTTGTTTCATTTTTTATTTATGTATTCTTTTCTCAATAAAGTATTCAAAGTATTTCAAAGGCTAGACATGGTTCAGTACTGTAGTTCTGTTGAAAGCTGTTTCATGATTAAGCATACCTTTTGTATATATATAATTAGTAGTGATATCTTTAGTTATCATATACATACACCTTTGCTGCACTATTAAACCCTGGCCTGCAACCTGGCCTGTAAGTAATTCCTTATCAGGCCAGAACACAGAGAGGTTTTCATGTGACACAGTGGAAGAAAAAAGCAATTGCGGAGCAACACATAAAAGCAGCTGGTCAACGCGGGACACCACAAACAGGAAGAGAAGGAAGAGAGCAGGTCATAATACTAAGCTTTAAGAATGTACTCCAAAGTCTTAACTGCTGGAGGGAAAGCTCAAAGCCCAAGCACATGACCCCATTCCAGTCTCTCTCACTCTCTTTCACACACATAATGGCTGGACCTACTGAATGAGCTATTGTGGCTTGGCCGACCCCTGAAACGACCCAAACTTCAAACCCAGATCGGCAGCAAGAGGCGAGTGGAGTTACATAAAGGGATTTCAGTCTGAGTTAACTCCACACTGGGTGAGAGAATAATGAGACCTGCACAAACAATCCTTCACCATGAGTACACACACACACACACACACACGCATGTCCCATATACAGCTACCTGTATGGCAATAATAATACCTATAATAATTATACAATTAATAAAAATTTGCAATTTGAATATACAATTTGTAATAATCCTAATCCCACCCTTAATCTCAGTAACCAAAATAAATTGTTTAGCCTTTACGGTTGTAAAAAATGTAATTTTATAGCATTTTTTAGGTTTAAACAACAATGTTGGGGGGGTAAAAAACATGTGGAGCATTCCTTCCCCAGCCTGCAGTCTCTCGCAAGTCATTGCTGTTAGGAGCTTCCAGATCAGAGAACACAGAAACAGGAAGACAGGTAAAACTATTGTAACCTTGTCAAAATAAACTAACATTACTAGAAGCACAAAAGCTATTTGACTCTTCATTAAAAGTGTTCAGCGGCTACTTGGAAAACAACTGAAGATTCAGTAGCCCGTCCTACCACAGTGTTAAATACATTAGCTAGTTATGTACAACTGGTTAAACAGCTTAACACTAATTCTGTGAATATTTCGCATGAAAAAATACTTGGAAGCGTATTCGCGGACTTATCAGATTCAACTCGAAAAAGTGCTATGATGTTAATTTACATATTTATTACTACTTATTTTATCACTTACTATAGTTCAAAATTATGGGCAAACTTGACAGATGCATGAAACAAAGCAAAACATTTTTTTACACTGGTAACTTCACACTCTGTGAGTAGTGCTTCAGTCTAAACAAAATTAATTCATTAAAAAAGTTTCCCTTTAAAATATTTAGCAAAAGTAGGTACAGTAACAAATGATTAAAATGACATTTGGCGCTTATTATTTTACTTTAATAAGAAGCAACAACGTTTTATTGTGGTGCTTTACATTTATAGGCCACATTTAGTCAATTATTTGTTGATTAATTCTCTTTAATATTGTCAATTTCACAATATTTCCAGCTCTATCATCCAAACAGCTCAGTATTCTATTACTTAATTGGGTATTTAAATAAAGTGGGGTGAAAAAAAAAAAAAAGATGACCATGTAATTCTGTAATGTGGAAATGTTAAACCACAAAAAAAGAAAGGCTGCACCTCAAGTCGCTGATTCTGAATCTTGTTGAGTTTATTAATTCTCATTTAGTTTATTAATAACAATATTTTGGAGATTGTTCCAATGGAACAGAATGTACCCAGGTCATTATACCGGTGGGAGTCCAGCCTATATGTGGGGGGGGGGACCTCTACAGTACCTGACATCACTGATGCTACGGTAGCTGAATTCAATCAAATCCTCATAGCAATGTTCCAGGATGAAGCCAAGAGGCTGTTACTGCAATAGCGTATGTATGTGTGTGTGTGTGTGTGTGTGTGTGTGTGTGTGTGTGTGTGTGTGTGTGTGTAGGGGCAAACTCCCTATTAATACC
>JBBPCX010015643.1:0-17336 GCA_037974365.1 Hydrocynus forskahlii | reverse complement strand
TATTTAACAATATGCATATATTTACAAAGTATGCACATTCTTAAGTGAGGGGGCTAGAGGGGGCTGTCCAGATTTAGGGTAACCTCTAGCTACCTCTAGTCCTCTAGTTACGAGGTTCCCAATAAAGTTACAGAATAAAGCCATCCATGTTACATGAGCGAGATCAATTTTTTAACAAACCCCGCAATGCGTGATGTGATGGCAGAGGTGATGACTGAGCTGCTCTGATCTAAAAATGTCCTTCCTTTCTCATCAGTGACAATATGATATAGTAAGTAATGGTGGTTTTAGAATGTGCCAGAGAATATTGTACATATGTAAGCATAATTCTAGATCAGAAGATGTTCAATAATGTTATTTAGATGGAGAAACAGTAGGATGATTGGAGACTGCTATTGACTATTGAAGTGTTCGTGCTATACAGCAGAATCCCAGAGTGTGAAGAAGGTGCTGTCTATAGGATGGCTCACAATAGAGCACATACTAGGTATGGACAGGGATGAACTCATCCACAAGTGTGTGAATGTGGCATTATTTCAGTCATCATTCACTGATTTAATGAATGCAAAGAATGAAACAATTCTGTGTGGAAACAATGAAACAATTCTATGTGGAACCCAAGGCATGTTCAATCTGTACCACAAGTGACTTTGAGGAGATATTTTCCTATGATGTGAATTAGACAAAACTTTATTGTTGTCAGTAAAAGAAAACATCCTTGGCTGCCAGAATTATGTCATTTTTGACACAGAAACGAATGAGAAGTGCCTAAGCATACTTCCACTCACTGGTGACTTTATTAGAAACACCTGCATTGTATTTCTATGCACTGGGCACTTTATTAGCTCCATAATCGGTCCACTAGTGTTCAGAAGTGTTGTTTACATTTCATAACATAAGCAACCTCAAGGCTTTCAATGTAAATAAAGTGTAACTTCCTACTGTACACCAGGTACATGGCGGAGTTTGTAATAAAGTGGTCAGTGACTTTATATAGCCAAAGAGAGAAATCATTTTTAAACAAACTCACCAATGAGTGGTGTAATGGCAGAGGTGAAGACCGAGCTGCTCTGAACTAAGAAAGTCATTCCTGCCCCAACGAACATGGCCAGATATCCTGCCAGCCAACCAAAGGGGTAGGGGAAATCTGCACATAGGACAAACACATACACAGTGCATGAAGAACAGTGATTTAGATAAACTGCTACATATAAAATACATTTTATTATCACAAATATTATCACATTTTTTAAAATAACTTTGGTTCTACATGACAAAGGAACACCAAACAAAGCTCAGCATGATGTCTGACACCTCGAGCAAACTGGGGGAACTTCCATATAAGGAACGGTTCAGCCTTATGACAACAATTTACTATTGAGTGCGCTTCTGGCATGGATCCGTACCACTAGCATTCTAAGGGTTAACAAAAAATGTTAAATATACATATAATAAATATGTGTGTAAACTGGTTCTCTTCATACAGACCCCCACTGACTCCTACCTGTGTTGATTATGAGTTGAATAACTCTCGCCACTTGTCCCTTGAGGACTGAGTTGAGGATTTTGACAATGAGGATCAGGCAGGAGCACAACACCAACAGAGAGACTCCCAGCAGGATCAAACCCACAGACAGGTCCGACAGGTGTGAGTTCGCAAACAGATGCCAACCTTAGAGAAGAGAAAACAACTTAATGCCAACACTGGAAGTGCATCTTTCGTTTCCCTCTGTCACACAACTCAGCACGACAAGCTTTCCTAACAAACACCCATTACATAATCAACACAACAGAGGATTTTGGAAGCTCGTTTAGTTTTTCCTTACAACTTTAGAAATAATGGATTCTTTTGAGTGATGTCATAAAAGAAGTACTTTACATACTATGTACCTTAAAGAACCTTTCAAGAACACGATCATTCAAACATTCAAACAAGTTGAAAATTTCATCTCCTATAATAGTGGACTCAAACCCTTCTTCTGGAGATGTACTTTCCTGCAGTTTAGATTCGTTCAACTTGCAACTAACAGCCCCCACCACCTAACACTAACATGCATGGTCCAGACAATCAGGGACTCCTGAAAAAGTTAATTAGCTGGAGTAGATTTGGCAGATGGGTGTTGATACGAGACACGGCAGGAAGGTAGAAGGCCAGGACCAGGATTGGTGGTAATCACTGTTTTGTTTTATAAGAGTATGGTAAAGGCCAGACTACACTGACTGGACAAACACAAACAAACACCATCTGGTTGGTGCACTGTGCTTGTGTTCAAGAACATTCTCCTCATTCACTCTGCTTCATTGCTGACGCAGTCCCACTGCTCTTCTTCTTACGTTTTTTTTTTTATTCCACCCATGTTTTGGCACAACTTCTCATCATAGCCTGGATTGAATTTTGGCAAAATTCCAGTGTCAAAATATCCGTTAATATCCGGTGCAGTTTGCGTATGTTCATTGGTACTGATCATTTAAAAATGTGATTTTTGTGGTCACGTTGACTGTAATATATGGGGAGAGAGAGTGGACGGTCATCTTTAAAATTAGAGAGATTTCATGGCTAAGGCAGCCAAAACATTGAGAAACACAAACGCAGGGAAACTAATGTGGAGCAAAACACACTGCAGACTCATAAACAGACTTCAAGACCATTCGTTCATCCATCCTTATCCATAAATGGCTTGGTAAGAGTCAGCATGTTACTGCCTCCTCAATGGTTTAGCGGCACTAATTCATGGTGTGAGTAGATTTTGTTTTTACAGTATACCCCAAATACTGCTTTTGTAGAAACCATGCAATCACACTACATTTTCTTGGGGAAATGCATCTAGCTTTTCTTGTCAGTTGCTCTTCACACTACAGGAATTAAAAAGTTTGTGTTTGTTTGTATTTTTCCAGCTGGTACACACTGAACATCAGGCATTAACCACAAAGTAGCAGCACAGACTTCCCGTAAGGGAAATGTCTTGGGTCCTGCACTAAAACAGGATTCTTCCTACACAGCAACGTCTAACTGCATCCACTGCCTGTCTGTAAGCTTACCACACAGGTTAGAAAAACAGTAAAAATAGTGAAATGTCTGGCTCCAGCAGAACGCTGTTAAACAACACTTTCATTTGGCAAAAATACAATTACAGTTTTTGTTCCCTAGTTTAGTCATAGCACATTCCTACCTGCTCGCCAGTACTCCCTCAGTCCCACCGTGCTACTATCATTCTTCATTATTATTTATTACAGAACTACAGCGTGTATTGTTAATGACTGTATAAACAAGAGAATAATCTCAAAAATAAAGGATTTGTTTATTATTATTTATTACAGAACTACAGCGTGTATTGTTAAAGACTGTATAAACAAGAGAATAATCTCAAAAATAAAGGATTTGTTTATTTATTTATTTGTTTGATAGTTTGTTTGTTTGTTTGATTTTTAGTTTATTGGCAACTGTTCTGGTATGTTACTTATCCAAACTGCAGGCAGAGCTGTCTACAATATGTGGCACAGCATTGGCGCTGAAACCATTATAGCAGGGGGATACGTGTTCCTCCCACTTTTCCCCTCCAGGACAACAGGCGAGACGTAGAGCGCTGCGTGCAACCAACATTTAAAAATGCTTCCAGTGCCCATGGGCACAGCATTAGCACCACTTTTATACTACTACTATTACTACTACTTATAATAATAATAATAATAATAACCCATTTCATCCCAATGGTCACAAAAGTGAGAATTTTTTTTCTTCTTCTGGAGGATCCAGTATTGTTTCCGTTGGGTTTGGTTGACAAATTTTACTTAAAATGAAAAAATAGACTGTCTTGATTAAACTGTATCAAGATCATGTGACAAGTGTGAAAGGTCAAAAGACCAGATCACTTTACTTCCTGTTTGCACCTGTGAAGAGGAATGTCGTCCTCAGAGCTCTATAAAAGAAGTTAATTAAAATATCTTAATTTACAGAAAACACGATCATATTTGGTACAAATACTCTTTAAGGGGTCTTCTACTGATATACATTGAGAATTACACTCCTGTATATATATTTTGCTTAGGAGAGGCGCATATATGCTAATGGTCATAATTGTGATCGCTAGCATAATACAATGTATTAAATGCAATACACATGTTTTGGCAATTATTATAAGTTAATATTGACTTTTTTTCTACAGTTCAAAATTATCCGATGTGTTGGACCTACTGGACTTACAAGACCCCCCATATGCTGCTTGTAGCATTATTGTTACCCCCACACTTGAGAGAGATGCAGTGGGAAGTGACTGTGATAGTGATGGTTCAGACAGGGGATTTTTGGGAGAAACACACCATTTGCCAGCAGGGTTGCTGAATGGCATAGCGGAGGTGACATTTCAAGGGGATGACTTTGAAATTCCTGACAACCAGCTGGTGTGCCCCCCCACACCCCCATTGCCCAGTCCAGGTCCTACCACACAGGCACCTCCCACTTCATATCCTATCACACAGGCACCTCCCGCTCCATCTTGTATCACATGGACAACCACAAATTGCATCACGCGGGTACTTCCCTCTCCCTCTCCTCCTAGCCGGGCACCTGCCACTCCATGTCGCACTACACGGGCATTTACCACTCCATCTCGCACCACGCGGGTGCCTCCATCTCCCTTTCCTCCTCGCCAGGCTGATACCACTCCATCTCATACCAAGCGGGCACACCACTCTCGCTCTCCTCCTCGCCAGGCACCTGCCACTCCATGCCACACTACACGGGCATATAGGCTTTATTGACCAATTTATATGAATTTTTCCAAAAAAGGACAATGTTGTTTCCCGTCGGTCACATGTGTGAACAAGTATAAAATTTCAAATTTCACCACCTTAACCAAAATAAAATTAAAAAGCGCATACTGTTTGTGCATTAGGAAGTTCTCAGGAGTAAAAGCCATGTGCTGAAATTTTCAGAAAAAATTTGGGATTAAACGGGTTAATAATAACAATTGTTAAAACTATCACTGTTATTATTGTTATTTTTCTAGTAATTAATTAATTTGTATTGTACATTTTCTTTTATGCTTAATTTTTGCCAATATGTACCATTCTGAAACAGTAATTTATGTGCAATAAAATATTTACAGCATTTTAAACCTGCTAAATCAAACATTCAGTTCAGCCGCATTTTAAATTGAGGTTGCATCAAGGCTCGTTTTGTGCCACGTCTGCACTTGTTCGTACATGCTTTGGGCTCTAAGTGATTAAGCGCAATGTCTTCTTATTGTAACCTGTTCAAAAATGTGTGTAATTAAAACGATGAACATAAGGAGAAAGTCACTCCAATGTAAATGTACACTGATTGGATTCCTGAAATGCTGACTGTGACCCTATAGAATACTCATTCAGCTCAGCAGACTGCACGTACAGCTCTCTGCGCCCCCCTGCGAGGCGAGGTCAACGTTCTTCCCACAATCAAACAGGGACGAGCAATTCTGAGAATCGTTCACTGATGGCTGCAGGAAGACAGTGAATGAGAGAGAGAGAGGGAGAGGGACAGGAAAACATAAATGTAAAACATTATTACAGACATTTCCATCTGAATTACGAACATTTACTACAAGAAATCTCTGAAATAAGGAAGCCTTGTATGAAATGTACGCTGTTTGAAAAAAAAATCATTATTATGCTCCCAGAGAAAGTAACCGGCTAAATTAAACCTACAGAGTTTATGGAGTTCATTTTAGGAAAAAATAAATCAATTCTGTGGAAGCAGATTAAATTCTGAGTTTATTCCACGCTGGGCATTTCTCTGGGCAAAGTTAACTTGCATGCAATAATGTCGCTTGGTAAAACTGAAACTTAATTTTCTTCCAAAGTTAAACAGAGCCATTCCCCCCATACCGCCCACCACTGTTACATTACAGACAGCAAATTGAGAAGGTGAATCAGAAGTTGACATGGAAGCTGCTATGTAATGTTATTACAAAGTTAGTTCTACTTTATAGGTCTAATTGCATGCTTCAGACCTGCATCTTAGACTTTGTGGGATGGTCAGCTGAATAATGGCGCCTTTTTGGGTTATCAAGGGGGCACCCCCCTTCCTCAACGTTTTGCTGATAGGCCCACGATGTCTCCAGAGGGTTCGAAGAGCCAGGTAATTATTTTCAGGTTTAAGAATAGAGCTGTGCAGATGAGACACCTGAGCACTGGCAATTTTAGTTTGAGAGGAGCCATAATAGGGCCACAGCTCCTTTTAAGGGGGCAAATATTATTATCTTATCATAATAATATTTGGGTGCTTTTTGGGTGCCAAAATTATCATTATGTGCAATAGTCTTATCATGTGCAGTATCATGTGCAGGTTTTGCAATAGGTGTTAAATTATTTCATTTTGTGCAATATCTTCTTCTTCTTCTTATTTTTTTTTTTACTTTCATATGCAATAGTCGTACCATGTAAAATAACACTACTTGTCACAATATTATCTACATACTACTGATCTCTATTATGTGCAGTAACATACTACCAACCTCAGTTTGTGTTATTAGTAATTTACTTATGTCAAGGCTAATCATTTCACCTCCATATTCAGACAAGCAAACTCATGAGCAGTGAAAAAAGCATGTACCTCCATGTAGAGAGGTCCAGAGGCTCGGTGCACCATAGAAAATAAACATTTAAGCATTGTGGGGCACTCTGAGAATAAAATGCAAGGACATAAGTAATTGTAAAATTACTGACCAATATAAAGAACATGTTAGATAATAAACAATTATTATAAATAAAAGCAATTGCAAAAACTTTGTCCATTATTGTGTTCTATCTGCTAAAAGGCCTATACTGTAGTGTTTGGGAGTTCTCCATTTGGTAGTAGTTAATTGCAAATAACGATAATGCACATACTAAGCTTTTGCACTTTCTGTTTGGAAGCTGTTGTATGAGAAAATGAAAAAAAAAACTTTTCACGTTTTGATACCCTTCTGTTCTTCTAAGGTTTGACTTATCTGTACCATTAGAGGACCAAATTCTGGTAACTTTAGCCAAGCTAAATGTGTTCCAGCCCTGACAACAGTCCTAAAATCTCACAAAAAATGAAATGCTGTACTCTCTTTCTACATTATTTACTTGAGTGTCGTATTTGTCATCCCAACCTGCAAATTTAATTGAAAAGCAAAACGTTTGCATGTATATCAACGACAGGATAAGGGCATTTGATGGGCCAATTAAATATTTACTGGCCCAACTCCTGAATCTCCCACTGTATTTGGAAGCTTTTAAATTCTTATCAAAACTCTGGGAATAGACTAAATAATGTAATTTTTCTTACATTTATTGATGCAGCATTTAGTAATAGTCTCAGATAATATTCCTCCCTTATAACTCCATCACTGTTAGTGTACGAGTAAAGACTGTACTCATCTGATAATGCACTGTTTGTGTTTGCCATCCTCTGCCCCCATACACTCATACCAGTGTTACCCACCCACCCACCCACACACACACACACACACACACACACACACACACTACCATTCCACTTGTGGCTAATGGAAGACGAGCGTAATTGTGACTGGCATGGCATCACCTTGAGAAAATGGTTATTTTCTTCTGTTGTCTGAACCACACACTGTCAGAATGGTAGCTGAGAAAAGACTCTGGAGAAAGGAGTGTCAAAACTGCTGTATTATCCTTTTTACTAACTGGTGACCACATGGACCACATTGTTGTGCATTTCCCACTCACAATCACTTGACTGATGATTTCCTGAAACTTTCAGGGGTGTTAAAGTGGTGAAAGTAAAATGTTTGTAGTTTATGGAGTGGAACTAGGACCCAAAAGTAGTGGGGCAAAAAAAAGACAAATGCCAAAACTTTTTGCACTGCATGTAAAGTTCAGGCTTTGCTACCACTGTCTTAATCATTGTCTTAATTAGAATGTGAAAGACATTCACGGCTGGCAAAAGTTAATGACTTTATGACTGATGTTATCTGACTCTCAGCGTAAAATTAGAGGGAAAACGCCTCAGACACATCAAAACATTGATCTTAACAGCATGTCTTTTCTCATTTACTTAGTTCAATAATTCATTAAGTACTCAAAGTTATGTGTGTGTGTGGGGGGGGGGGGGGGTCCTCAATACAAAATGAATTATATCACTTTACCAAAGCAGTCTAAAACCTAATCGTAATCCAAACACTAGTTCTTGTCCTAATCCTAGTCTTAACATGATAGTTTGTTATTAACAGATATCTAGCTTGTGCAATATGAGGACTGAGTGGAGGAAATGAGAAAACGTGCGGAGAGAATATGGAGAGAATAGGGCATAATTACCGTGGGTGCACTGCTTCCACAGTCTTTCACCAGACTTCGATTTCTCATGTGCTCGTCTCCCAAAGCGATGCCCGTTATCACAGATTTATCCAGCTAGACGGGACAGATGTCAACAACACTTTTCATCACATTCAAAGCAGACAGTGAAATACCTCAAGTGAGTGCTAATGTGTGCGAAGACACAAGGGTTCTGGGTGTCAGAATAATAATGTGATAATGACAGTGAGATTCTGATAATGAGCAAATGCTTACCAGACACCAGACACATGAGCAGACACAAACACACAATAAAACAAACATCTGAAGCATTTCTGCATTTCTGACACTTTTTAGCCCTGCTAGATCTGCCCCAGTCAACTGTAAGTGCCATGATTGTGAAACTGAAGCGTCTAGGAGCAACACCAGCTCAACCATGAATTTCTAGACAGCACAGAGATTGAGGTAGGCCCCTTAGTTCTGTTGAAGGGTGATGTTAAAACTACAGTTGGACATTTTAAACAAGTATAACTTTGTGGATGACTTTTTCCGTTTCTGGAACTACTGTGCCCCTGTGCACAGAGCGAGGTCCATAAAGACACGGTTTGATGAGTTTGATGCAGAAGAACTCCAGTGGCCTGTACTTTGTCCTGACACCAACTCAACTCAGCACCTTTGGTTTGAACTGGAATGTTGTTTGTGAGCCAGGTCTTCTCATCCAACTTCAGTACCTCAAATTCTCTGAATGGGAACAAATTCCACAGCTTCCTCACACACCTGTATGATGAGTTTGGTGACAGGTTCAGTAATAACCTTCAGCAGCTCTGGGGCTTCTTCTCCGCTCTGCAGATGGAAGCTGTTGACCAAAGCCTTAGCCAGAATGCTGAGCAGCCCAGTGGCCACCTCCAGTGGCAGAAGCACCAGCACTGATAGCCAGTTAAAGCAGTCATGGATGGTAGCTCCTGCAAATGCCCTGTTCACACACAGCAAGAGACAAACCACTGAATACAGAGAGCATACTGAATACTTTTCTATTAGTGCTGAAGTGAAAAGAGGATGAGTCTCTTAAATAGTCAACAGTCACCCCAAATGTATTTGATCAGACAAGACATGTTTGACGTCTCTAAATGCAATGCATGCACACAATTTCTAACAAATTGTAAGTATATCATTTGTGCCTGTCTGTCTGAATGCGCTGATTGTGTCAGCTAACTGCATGATCTGGATCCCAAATATGAGAAGCGCTGAAGAAGACAGAGCTCCCCAATCTACCCTGAACAGGCCAGACTCGATTTTCACTCATAAAGTGCTCTGTGAGCTAAACTGTTTCTGCTGGATTGTTTCAGAATGTTCATATAGCGTCAGCAGTTTATTTGAATCAGTGTCACTGTCAGTCTGGTTTAGAGTGAAGATGTTTACACTGCTGACCCAAAAAATGATGAGCATTCATACACGAAGGGAGTAAAGGTGATCATGTCATCACTACTGTGCATGTCAAGGTCTGGAATGTATTACAGGGTGAGCGAACAGTTGGTTCTCAAAGTCAAGAGGTGTAAAGAGGCTCTGGCAAAGGCCAAATCATTTGGAACAAAAGTGCAAGTTCAAGGCTTGTGGGGTGTTCCAGGTCAGCCGGGGTGTCAGTGTTCTGAGGAGGGACAGACCACAGACTGGTGACAGCGTGTAAGCCTCATCAATCCCCAAGTGCAACCCCATCTGCTCCAGATTGGAAGAACATGTTCAATTCAATTCAATTTTATTTATATAGCGCTTTTTACAACCAATGCTGTCACAAAGCAGCTTTACAGAATCTGGGTCCAAGCCCCTAGTGAACAAAGACAAGGAACAACTCCCTAAAGCTGGCGGAAGAAACCTTGGGAGGAGCCAAGACTAAAAAGGGGAAGCCATCCTCCTCTGGTTGACCCATAAAGTGAGAAAGAGGGTCTCTGTGTAGAGTAGAAGACTAGAAGACCTTTGTGTACAGACTTAATCACTGTTAAACAGATTGGTTGTTTATTGCTAAAAGAGCGGGTACAGTTAAAAGTCAGTAGTGGTAGTTTTTGTTGGAGCAGTATGAGAGTCCACAGCAACAAGAACAACAATCTCAGTCAGAGCTTTTGAACAGCAGTTGCCTTTGGCTGGGGGAGGAGACCTAACCCTAACCCTAACTCAGGACAGTTTCAGAGCATTCATTCGAATATTTAGTGTGGTTTAGGTTTTTTTGAGTAACTCCCCCAGCACTGGTGACAGAAGTGTTTACTGCACCAACATATACAAATGGGCAAAATTACAGACAAAACTCAAGCTTCTAGATTACTGCAAAATGGTGTACATTTTTTGCTGAAATATTATTTTATCCAAAAGGAAAGACGATATTAAGTTATGCATCTTTGAACAATAAAGTTGAAGTGTCTTGGATAAATTTCTCATTTTCAGTGATTTATCTAGGGAGAGATGGTGCCTGGGTCATATTCAGAATTACATGATTCAGATAAGGCCTGTTCTTTTCAGCCTTACAATCAGCTGCTGACGATTACAGTGACGCTGGTGGTGGTGCTGATGATGACATTAGTGAGTAAGGAATGATGCTTGATGACGTTATGTTGAGACAGAGGCGTCTGTATCTTGTTACCGTTTAAATTCGTTTCTCTCTCCAGCCTGCATCAGAGCAACAATGGTATTGGTGACGGATGTGCCAATGTTTGAGCCCATGATTATAGGAACAGCAGACTTCACCTCCAACACTAAAACACACACACACACACACACACAAAACGCAAATGAATCTATTCATGAGCTGACTGCACTTCCCCAGCTGAAACATGAGCATAGTTGAATGGTCCATGATAGACAGACAGATGATCGCCTCTGGGCTGAATAGTAACAAGAAATCTATGGAATCACTTCAGAACATGGCAATTCGGGAACATCCACAATTTCAGCCTAAACCTTATTCTGCCATTCGCAGTAAAAATACATTGCATTAGAGGCTTGTGGTTTTCATTCCAGACCATCCCTCTATACCGCTGACCCACAAGACTAATTGGAAGCAGTAACACTCCAAAGGCTGTACCTGCACTAAACATAACGACATCGAGTTCAGCATCAGAAATGGCGGGTAATTACTCTGTCCTGTTTCCGTGTTTAAAACCAGTGCAGTTGTTCACCACAGGAAAATACTGCAGCCCCAACCATGACACCAATTAACTCCAGTGCATACCCTCGGTGAACCACTGGAACAAGATAATAAAGAACAAACCTGGCTGACCTGGGTAGTCAAGCAAACTGACTATCATTGGCATTCCAGTTAAAATAATGTATATTAAAGAGCCCATATATGATGGAAAATCTAACAGCTTAAAAATATTTTAAAAAATCAAATAAAAGACTTTGGTATATTATTTTCAAATTATTAAAGTTTTAAAGGCTTTAAAAGTTTCACTCATTTCCCAGTCCATATGAAATAGAAATGAAGCTGCAAAAAACGTTTGGTGATGTCACTAGAACCAGTCAGTTTACAGTAAACCCCCGCAAATTAGCGGTCAATTCGGCTTCAGTCATTCACAGATTCACAGATAAGAAGTGTTTCAGCCAGTATTGCTTTTAGAACATGGAAACCTATAAGGCAGTCAGTCAGAACAGAGATAATTTACATATGTCAGCACAGAATGCAAAAAGAGTATGTTTATGTTTTTGATGAATAAAAAATTGGATGTGACTTTAAATGAAATGCGTTTTTTGGTATATAAACCTACAAAAAAGTAGACTGAAGGGGAAAATGTAAAATCCAAGAAAATGCAGTATACGGGCTCTTTAAAGCATTAGGCAACATTCACGCAAATTCGCATGATCTTTTTGTTGACACCCTGTGGATCTAATCCCATGCTACCACCTAAACCACCTAAAAGATGTGTCTAAACATTTCTTTGACACTTTTTTGGCAGCTCCTCCACTCAAACATTTAGGTGACAACCAGTGCATTAAAATGTAACTCTCTGTTAAGCATGACTGGCCAGCATTTCATTTCAAAAGCTACTTGTAATGGACTTCTATCCCCTGTTGCACTCCAACCACTTTGTGGAATTTTGAGCAAGGACACCATCTGCTCCGAGGAATTACCTAATCGGAGAGGTACGCTTGTAAATAAAGTAACACAGCACAGGTTTTAAAGAAGGGCTTTTCATCAAACACTAAGATAATTGAAACTCTTTAAAAACAAATCCATTGAAACACATTTCTTTGAGTAGACGCTGCACATTCTAAAGAAGAGAAGGACATGTAAAGGTAAATTAGATTACATTAACAGGCCAATATATTTGCCCAAGATATTGGCCTGTTACTTCAGAAAAGTTTAAAATGCACTAATTACTCCCTAGTTCATACAGCCCATATAGAAAATTAGGCTGCAGAAACAGTCTATTCTGAAGTCAGTACTTTTATGATGTCACTAAAGCACTGACATATATCCTCCTACACAGCCTATAGGAGTTTATTCACACTGTCATTATATGGGGTGTTTTAGCCTGGACTGATTTTTGAATGATGCACAATACAGGGTTGCCATTCAAAGCAGAGGTCTTTTACATATATTATATATTACATATTAAAATATACATTAAGACAACATACTTAATTCTCAGGGATTATGGGAGGAAAATGTAACAGTGAATTATAACTGTTGACCACAAGTAGACCACACGGGCAAAAATATACAAGATAAAATGTAGAATGTACAGACTCCTTAAATCCCCTATAGATGGTTAGTAGACTCTCACTTTGTCTCGTAAATAGCTTTTAAATCCATCTTAACTGTTCTGTAGGTATGTCGCCATATTTCTGACTCTCTGCTGGCCATTCCACCAGTGAAATGGAAAACTGATTTTGGTCTGTGGGTGCTCAGATTTGTGTCAGAAAGCTGAACAATGTATGAGGAGCACTTATTTTTATGATACACTGAGGATGCAGATTATTTGAGATGAGTTCATGAGACCAGTTTGAGTGTGATCTCTGCCAGGCTTTAATACTCACGTCCGGAAGAAACGAGGCTGACAATGATGGATGTGGACGTGCTGGAGCTCTGAACCAGTACAGTGACCAGAATTCCAACCACCAGTCCAGCCACGGGATTCGACAGGATTGCGTTGTCTTGGAAGATGTCTCCTGCCACCTTACCTGCACACATTTAGTACATTTGGGGGGACTGCCTCATGGCCTTGCACAGAACTGGACGGCCGACAGGACCTCAAATTGCTTCTCAGTTTCACAGAAGGCCATATTAGCTTTTGGAGTGCTGGTCGTTAATGACCTACATAATTATAATGTTTAGTTAATAATATGTTCAATTTATACAGCAGCTTATTATTCCATTATTATTCCCAGGGATAATAACTATAATTAATTATCATCATAATTATTATGATTATTCCCTGGAATGTCCTATTAACGTGTAAGTCTACAAATGAGTACTCTGGTGATTTCAGTGTGTTTCTCTGAACTTGTTGACTCAAAACATGCAACAAACAACCTGCTCACTGATTAATTCTACCAGTTTATGATTAATTATATCATTCTGTTAAATGCATGGTTTCTCCCAAACACAAGGAGATGCACTGCATGTTCTGTCATTGATAATTCACGGCATGCTACAGATCCTGGATAGCGATTAGGTTGAAAAATGCTGGATTATCCCTTTGAACTGTCTGAGTAAAGCTGCCTCAATAACTTAAGGCCATATTTACCCCCAGCCAGCTGAAAGGCAGAGCTCAAGGTGTCTAGGGAGCACACGAAGCAGTAGAGGAGTAGGAAGAGGAGCGGGATCTTCATCATGCTGATGAAGAGTGACTTCATCCCTGCCTTTTCTCCGAGAGGAGCTTCGGGTGGCACTGTCCGAGAAAAAAAATCACACAACCAATGAATGAGACAGAGTGAAAATCGTGTTTACAGCACACAGCAGTTCCACAGGAACTGAGAGAACTCTCACCGGTTTATTCGCTCTGGAATGGTTACAAACGTTTTACAGTTTCCCATAATACATTCAAACAACTGCAAGAGGATAATACATTTTGTGCAGTCTGGGGCAGATAAGATTGTTTGCCACACACTAGAACTCTTCTGCTGCTACGAACTGTGCAGTCCATGTAACTTTCAAAGTACAATCAGAAAGAAACTCTCAGGACTTTCTAGGCTTTTGGGACCAAAACAATGCATGTTAGTTATGCTTTATTCAGGAGAATCACTTCTTATTTAAACAACATGAATTGTACAGCTCTGACATTAACAGTATTAAGCTTAATTTGAAAATAAAAGTTTTTTTGTTCTTTTCGGCATCTAGATAGATAAAGCTAAACAAGAACTACCATTTGGTTGGACCTTCAGCCACTGGATTGATGGCCTAACATTTCAGATTAACCACCAGTATTATTAGGATACCACAATTTCTGGAAGTTCTAGATCAGGGGTCCCCAAACCTGTCCAGAAAGGGCCGCTGTGGGTGCAGGCTTTCGTTCCAACCAAGCAGGAGGCACACCTGATTCCACCTCTGTAATCAGTTGGTCTTGGTTTTCAGTTAGTCAGGGGTGTGGCTTCTTTTTGGTTGAAATGAAAACCTGCACCCACAGCAGCCCTTTCTGGACAGGTTTGGGGACCCCTGTTCTAGATACTTCACCGACTGTGAATATGAGCAGCATCCTATGCTGGATGGTAAACAGCAGCAGCTCCTTTTTACTTAAGGAATCACCACTAAACTTTTACATACAGGGTAAAATATGTATTAAATAAATATGTATATTATAAGCTGAAGATAAAATGTAAAATCACTTTTACAAGCTTCAGTCTGTGTTTAATCTGTAACAACCAGACTATTTATGGACCAAAGAGAGGGCCTAACTTTTAATAATCACAGTTCACCACAGCAGATTACAATATATAAATTAGTGAATTCCTGATGCGATGGTTAATTTTTAGGAGTTATTACTTTCATGTTGTTTTACAATTCAAATCTAAATATCAAATTACACATTTAAACACACCCCTATCGATTTACATTCAATTTACATTCTGCAGCCACAGATTCAGCACAAACTAGACTTTTTTCAGCATGTTGTTGAGAAATGCCAGAAACATGACCAACTTCACATCAAACATGAATTATGTCTCCTCTTCATTCAACACCACAAAAGTTTACAATCTACATTTCCAACAGGGTTTCTTTGCTTTTTTGAGTTACAAGTGATCATAATTCATATGCAATTAAACGTATACTATGACTTCTAAGAATTCAGTATCAGCACAAAATCTACTTTTTAACCAAAAAAACAAAAAACATTTCTTTTAATTTTTTTATTCATCCCAACTCCCAGAAAAAGCACATCTGGGTAGAATCTGACCGCTGGTACAGCTTGGATCTTATGGAAATCATTATTTTAGAGGACACTGGGGGCCAAGTCCCTATTGCCCCCCACACACTACAGGCCCTAGTGCAATTGTCTGGCCTGAAATGTTTGTAGCTACACCACTGTGGCCTATAATCAAACATGTAGTTATTAGTTAGAGGTTCATTTACATATGATGCACTTCCATGACAGTCATACACACACACTAAAAGCACACCTTGAACTTTTGGAAGTCTTCCTCTTTCCCAGGCTTCGTGTGTTGTAGAACATGGCCCACTGGAGCGTGAGGGAGAGCAGCTGCTGATCAGGTCCACTGCGGAGCCCATGTCACTCTCCGCACACTCCGTCCCTGTGGGGCTGTGCAAGATAATCCCTAAGACACCGTGTGTGTGGGAGGAAAAAGAAGATGGGCAAATCAACAATTAACAAGTTAACAGTGATTTCATTTCCGAATACCTAACAGAGAGTTGCTCAGTGCACATTGTAGACCCACCCATTACCATTTTTACTAAATCACGTCACCTCCTTGGGAAAGTTTTACTTTATTATAGGATAATCATTGTGTAGGTCTGCAGAAACAGCTGTGAAAGTTTCCATCCTTTAATGTTTCCTGTTTTTCTGATCATACAGGAAAGTTATGAGAAATAAAAGGAAGAAGAAATATTACGCGTTCTGAGCTACTTCTAGCTCACTTTTCAAATTATAGCACTTTATTGGCGTTGACCATGTTAAGGCCTTTGTGGAGTTTTATTAGAGATGTATTCCTTCTGAGTTTTAGTTGAGATTTATTCCTTCCAAGCTCTAATTGTGTGGCATTAGTGGCCGTTTGAAAAGATATGATGGTTCTTCCTGTATCTCAGAGGAAGCATTTCCAATTCCACCTACTATCTATGATGAGCAACGAGTAAATTGGGGAGTTACGCTGGAGAAAATAAAGAAAAAAGGAAATGATTAAAAAGCGTTTGGAATAAAATATTTTTCTTTTCTCCTGTAAAGTTACCATTTCAGCAATAGATGTTTTTTTATGACAGCAATGGCAAAAATATCATCATACACTCTTAAACAGGTGCCAGAAAGAGTCCTTTGACTGCTAAAAGTTTGAGAACCCATCCCCTAAACATCCATTTCCTGAATAAGTGTGAAAAACCTTTAAAAGGTAAAAGAGTCTATACACTCGTAATAAAAAGAGTATGAAACTCAGAAAGGGTTATTTAACTTGAAACAATGTTTGACTTTGGTTCTTTAAAGAATCCAACACATGAGTTGTTACACTGTCCAAAAGAACCATTTAACCAAGCAAAGAACATTTTACACTTTCCAATGGTTCTCTGAGATTCTTCACACACATCTCATTTACATAAACGGTTCTTTTGAAAATTAGCCATCACATGGCTCCTTAGTGAAACCAAAAATGGCTCTTTATGGCATCCTAATTTATAAGAATGTATTATGATCATTTTAATGGATAATGAATGCATTCTAATACAGACATATTGTGCCCTTTCTGATTTCTTTTTTTTGCATGTTTGTCACTCTTAAATATTTCAGATTATCAAACAAATTTAAATATTAGACAAAGATAAACACAAAACACAAAATGCCGTTTTAAGTGATGATTTTATTTATTAAGGAAAAAACTATCCAAATCTACATGGCCCTATGTGAAAAAGTAATTGCCCC
>JBBPCX010015623.1:0-17339 GCA_037974365.1 Hydrocynus forskahlii | reverse complement strand
GAGACAGTCTTACAGTCATTAGTTACAGAGACAGTCTTACAGTCATTAGTTACAGGGACAGACTTACAGTCATTAGTCAGAGGAACTGTCTTACAGTCATTAGTTACAGGGACAGACTTACAGTCATTAGTCAGAGGAACTGTCTTACAGTCATTAGTTACAGAGACAGTCTTACAGTCATTAGTTACAGGGACAGTCTTACAGTCATTAGTTTAAAGGAACAGTCCCACTGGAGACACTGAGGGTTAAGTGTCTTCCTTTGAGGGGGTGGGGGGTGTAATACCTGTGGTCATCGGGTCCACAGGCAAGTGTTTTACCCACTAGGATACTACCACCCCTGCATTCCTACAAAAATATGAACAATACTGGGCAGCTGGTGGCCTAGTGGTTAGGGTGTTTGCTCTGCAATCAAGAAGTCATGGGTTTGAATCCCAAGGCTGCTGGTGGCACCACTGAGGTACCCTTGAGCAAGGTACTATCCCCACATCCTGCTCCTGGGGTTGCTTCACTTGGTGAATGGGTTAAATGCAGAGGAATAATTGATTAGTGGTCCATTTCTTATGAACAGAAACGTGACACCAGCTTCCAAGTAACGGAGGTGTCCGAGGGTTGGTCCAGTCATCGAGGGACTGTGAAGCCAGGAGTCCAAGACAGTACAGTAGGCCTCTCTTTGTGGGTATAATGGGATCCCCCGCCACATGATGCTGCCCAGAACAGGCATCTGTTAGCTGACGACAGACCTGGCAGCATGTTAAGCTGTGCAGTGATGCTGCCCTAACTTCAGAAAGGTCCTGTGGCTGGTTTAACCTGCCTTAGAGGAAGCAGATTTTCACCTTCACCCTTCCAGTGTTGGTGGTATTGTGAGATGGGGGGTTATAGCAAGTGGGTAGCACTCAATAATTTATTCATTCATTCTATCCCGGGGTCTATGGGTGCAAGGCAGGGACTCACCCTGGGCGGGGCGCCACTGCAGGGCATGGGTAGAACTGAAGACAACAAAATTCGGCAGAAAAACAGGGAAAATCCCAACAAAAATCAATTTACCTGATTACAAATATGCTATTTCTAATCTACACCACGGTTCATTCATATACTGACTCCCACTGGCCAGACGGCTGTAAACAGGGGTGGTGGCGGCCTGGTGGGTGGGATACTTGCCTCTGGACCAATTCGCATTGGATAAGAGTGTCTGCTAAATGCTGTGAATGTAAACAAAACCACCCTCTCTTACTAGTCCTCGCTAATGTCTCAAGGACTTTGTGTTGATTCAAATACGTACATAATTTCCACATGCATGACGAATCTATGCAGTTTACTTACTCATGGCAATATATTGTTCATGTGGAAGTGAAGAACACAATAAAGTAAATTAAATGCATGAATGTTTTTTCACCCTGTGCACTTCAGGACTGTTGTTTTTTCATTGGTTTTCTCAACAATACGGTATCTGTCTCCAGTTGTATGAATATGGCATCCAATACACAAGAGAAATATGATAGTCAACTCCAATTTAGGGGGCTTATGGTTGTAAATAATCGTATACCTGGGCCATATAAGAGTCTCTTCATAGTGAATGATGGGCTATTTAATCATCTCACAAGTTGAATTAGGCGAGGTTCCATGCAGCTGTTGCAGTGTGAGAGATGTCAAGGCTTTGGCTGTCCATCTGAGACGCTAATGGGAGGGTGAGGGTTGGACAGCCTGAGACCCAGCAGGGTAGTGCCGCACTTCAGAACTACCCTAAGCATTAAATCAGCCAAAATCAATCAATGAAAAAAGAAAGAACTGTCGTTTTCCAATTCCTGTGCGATTTCTACCTTGTATCATGACATACTTACCTAAAATACCCAGACAATTTATATCTGTTGTATTGTTACTCAGCTATTTTTAGCCTGACTGAGTAACGGCTAATCAATATATCTGCATTTATAATGTTAATAAATAATTCAGCAATATGCTAACAGTTAAGATATGTATATACATATATATACAGCCCCCTGAATTGGACAATCATATTTTCCATGTCACAATCATATTGGTAATATTGGATGCCATGCCATGTCCATACAACCTGAGACATTCAACATTCAAGTATTTAATTTGATTGTGTTCATCACTTTCACATGAACAAAATCTCACATCAACACTATTTCTGCCTTTCTGCCATGAGTAAATAAACTGCATTACAAAATATGCATAGGTTTAAGTTATGCATGTGGTAATGATGTACATATTTGAATCAACATAAAGTCCTTTATATTATCAAAGACCAACCAGAGTGGGTGGTTTTGTTTACAGCTGTCTGGCCAATATTAGTAAGAATATGAATGAACTGTGATTTAGATTAAAAATAGCGTGTGTGTGTGTGTGTGTGTGTTTGTGTGTGTGTGTGTGTATATATATATATATATATATATATATATATACAGAGAAGAGAAAGCTAACTGCAAATACTGACCTAATTTTACAAAGCACAGCACCAGAGAATCTTTCAAGCTTCAGTCACCAAAGAGAGGATGAGCGACTCCTCTATCCTCCCTACACATTCACTCGTTTATCTGGGGGAGATACGGCCGAAATTTTATATTTTGTGAGCTTCTGCGAATCTGATGCTGACTTTTTGACATTCTCTCTGGAGGCCCATGCTGGCATAATTTGACTCATGCTTTCAAATAAAACAATACAACAATACTTACTTCCTCAAGCTTAAGGTACTTGTAAGAGACCAAATGGTCTCTTCAGTGAACAAAATCAAATTTACACAGTTTCCCCCTGTGCCATAAATATAGTTCATTCATATATTTTCTGTAATCCCGGAGTCTACAGGCGTGAGGCAGGGACTCCAGCACACACACACACACACACACACACACCACCAATTTAGAATCCCCAATTCACCTGACTGTCTTTGGACTGTGGGAGAAACCCGGAGACCCCAGAGGAATCCCAAGCCACCATGAGGAGAACATGCAAAGTCCACACATGCACACACACACACACGCACGCACGCACGCACGCACGCACGCACGCACGCACGCACGCACGCACGCACACACACACACACTGGACCCTGATTCAAACCCCCAACCCTGGACGTGTAAAACAACAGTGCTACACACTGCACCACCATGGGACCCTGCAAACATCGTTGATAAGGTAAAACATGTTATTCGGTACCAGCTATGGAGGCCTATACTCACCAATTAACATCACACATGCCTAAATCAACATATACTTGTCTTAAACCATATTGTGCTGTTAAGTGTCCTAAAACACTTGCTTGTGCAGTTCTGCTGTATATAACTTTATCCTTGAACTGGGGGAGCAGGTCAAGCCTTAAAGGACTAAATGAATATGATTATTAGAGCATCTGTATTTATCACTTGATAAGTCTTTAGATAACAGTGGTGAAATGGGACACAATCCTACTTTCATCAGTGCTGGTGCTGGCAACTGCTGAACCGTCATGTTCACAATATTAGAGTCAAGTCGAACAGTTGCTCAGTCTATTATCAAGCCTTGCACAAGGATTAAGCCTATCACGATAACAAGATTCCACCCGCCTGCGTGCCAGAGAGGCTTTGACAAAAATACACACCTTTTTCTTTATGATCTCTCACACATGAACACGTTCAAAGCCGTTCCAGAAGTACAACAGACACTGAAATGTAATCACTTGTTCCAACTGGATTGTATTTTGTATCATTACGTAGCTGTATATTTTTTTGTATTTGTATATGTATGGACAATAGGGACCAAAGAGTGAGTGGTTTTGAAACTTTAACCATCAAACTCATTTGAAAAAAATCAAGGACAATCCCTTTAAATACTACTTATTACATGGGCAAAATGAAACAGACTTTTTTTTTTAAATAAAATGAAGCCTTGGAAAAGAGTTATTCTCCCTGAATTAGACCTAATATAAAACAAGCCACTTAGAAATAATGATGATTTATTAGTTCACTGACATTAGCCTTTCAAAACTTTGCCTCAAGATAGTGGTCACACAAACTATTTTAAGTCACTTCATATACCGAAGTCTACTTTATTACAGCAAAATGTGGGCATGGAAAATATGCTGATGTGGTCAGTTTGTACTCAAATGACCATGGTGCAGAATTGCCCTTTCTGGATGATTACAGTTTTACAAAAAAGTCTAATTGTATGCATGGAACAATGATTCGAGCTCAGTACTCGTTACCCAAGACCCGTAGCAAATTTGGGCCTTATTTTCATTTTTGTGGTTGCACAAACAATGGTCCTGTCCCAGACCCCTCCCTGCAGATTTTACACACTTACACACTTGCATGCCAGTCAAACCAACCTGAAATTCTTCCTGGCATTGCATGTTCATTCAGCAGTCTATGTGATACCGCTATGTGATATAGAGTGAATGGTTATGTAGCTTACTTGGGTCTTTTTAAAAGTAAGATGAAGGTCTCTTTTGAGACTCATTGGATAATTTCACCATTTTTTCAAAATTTCTGCATAATAGTTTTTATGCGAAATTGTTTGTTTTTAAGAGACTCAGGCATCTTTACAGAGGTGATTATAGGAAACATCGGTTGGAACATGTTCAACAAAAATATAGCCATTTATCATCCAAACTGACCAGAGACCCTATATGCCCTCTGAGTTTATATACGTCATACTGATCCGGGTGCAATAATTGAAAATCTATTTTCTCTTACTGTGTACTCTTATACCCCTTTGCCATGAATGGATTAAAAATAACTTTTAGGTCAAACAGACTATACACATGGTCAAATTAGAATCCCCAATTCACCTGACACGCATGCCTTTGGACTGTGGGAGAAACCCGGAGACCCCGGAGGAAACCCACACCACCACGAGGAGAACATGCAACCTCCACACACACACACACACACACACGGCCAGGACCCGGACCATTTGTCATACATGAACTCACCACTGCACACAGTGTGAACAGCAAAACATTCTTTCTCTGCATCTAACCCATTTAACCCATTCAGCAAGTGAAGCAGCGGGCAGCCAGGAACACAGCGCCTGGCGAGCAGCGTGTGGGGACGGTACCTTGCTCAAGGGTACCTCAGTGGTGCCACTAGCAGTCCTGGGATTCGTACCCACGGCCTTCTGGCCACAGGGCCAACTCCCTTACCACTAGGCCACCAGCTGCCCCAACAGTGCTACCCACTGCGCCACTGGGAGCCCAATATAAGTCCATATCTTCCATATTGTGCCGATATAAATCCTTACTGGAATGATACTGAAGCTTAAGGTAGTTATAACAACGGTAAGAAAACAAATTACGCCTCAGTAGATTCGCAGTGTGTAGTGATGCTCCTGTGCTTCTTAGTAATCCAGAAAGTTTATGATTAACGCAGCTCCAGGTTCCTCAGCATATTCAATGAGAAAAGCAGTTTGAAGGTATGTGTGGTATCCTAGTGATAAAAATCACAAACCCCTGAGCGCATTTCTTAACCAAGTGACATCACGGACGCAGACGAACAGTATGAGTTCCTGCATGATTGATCAGTATTATTGATACACACTGCGCATTTGCAAGAGGAAAGAGTGAGTGCTATCATGTTTCACACCTACATTTAGCTTTTTCCAAGTATCTTGTTATAACAGAGAGTGAAAATAATAACAGAACATATGTAGGGGTGTCATTAGGCCTGGGCGTCTAATCAGGATCATCTGTCAACCCTGGCTTTCATGGAGAATGGGGACATATCTGTGGGGCAGCGTGTGGCCTGGCGGTCAAGGAGTTGTGGGTTTGCATCCCAGGATGGCTAGTGGCACCACTGAGGTACCCTTGAGGCTGCCCACTGCTTCAGTTGGTGAATGGGTTAAACGCAGAATTTCACATTGTTCACACTGTGTGCTGTGGTGTTTTCACGTGTGTGTACACGGGGCCACTTTACATGCCGATCGAAACCACCCCACCCTCGTCGACAATCGGAACTACAGCCCCACTGACAAACCAACCCACCCCCCTTCAGGAAATCACGACTATAACCTTGTGGACAGACCAAGCCCCCTCTCCGTCAACAAATCAAAACTATAAACCCATCAACAAAGCAAGAGCTGTCCTCCCTTGGAACTTGCCGATATATGCATGTAAACACAGGACAATAATGAAACATAAAAAAACTGTAACTTGTTTATTTCTCATAGACAGAAAACTATGAAATGTGTGTCAGACCTGTGCAGCAAAATGAACACACACAGCTCCGGAAAAAAGTACGTTTTTAAAAATGTTTTTATCTTTTACAGCTGCAAGTATTGAACTGAAAAGCTTTGCCTTAGTTTTTAAGAACTGCTGACAATATTTCTCCTAATTTCCAAATTAAAATATTATTCTTTAAATCGTCATTTTAAAGGAAATGGCAAAATGGGGTCTCTTATTCTTTCCAGAGCTGTACAGTCAAAGCTACGTTGATTTTAAAGGACAGTTACTCCGTGAGTGTATGTGTGTGAGAGAGCAAGAGAGAGAAAATTCTACAGAAAAAGAAAAATGACTCTGCCAGTAGGTGTGGGAAATAGCAGAGGCATGAGAGGTACCACTAAACACAGTCTAGTCATCTGCATGGACCAATAATAGCTAAATGTGTGAGAGAGAGAGAGAGAGATAGAGAGAGAGAGACAGTGAGAGACAGAGGTGTGGGTGAACTGTACCCCGTCCAAATGCTCCCACAACGTCCCTCATGACCTCCAATCGCCAGTCCAAAAAGTGTGCAGCACAGACAATACAGTGTGCAATACTGTACAACACCCTGCATCTACTATTAGATCATGAGGAGCATCACATAGAGAAGATATTTTCCCTCCAACCCTGACTTTGAAGTAAGAATAGCACATACTTTTGGGAGCATGCCCGTTATAGCACATACACAGCTTTCCTACTTTTACATGGACGTAAAATTCTCATCACGTCCACGATACCGCCGTACCAAACAGTCCTTTAATTTTAATACTGATTTTAAGTAAAATCAAATTCTGGGAACTTTTGAATGAAAACAACGTGTGGGTCAGCCAGTGGAAAAGATTGCATTTCATCGCTTACAAATTTCTCCAAATCAGAAAATACGCAAGAAATGTAGGGTTATGAACATAAAATACTACGTTTAATGCAGTGACATATGAAGAAAGTATTTTGAGGTAGGTTTGGGGAAAAAGGTGGTGTTTAACAGTCAGAAACTCTCTCAGAAAATATATTGTATAACCGATTGTAAATTCCTTGGTCATAGTGAAATAAGAATATTACTACAACATTTACAGTTCAAATATAAACATGATTCTTCTGAATAAAAATAATTAAAATGAACAAGAATTAAAATTAAAAGACATTTATTTTTAAGGTCATAGAACTCATCAGAAGGTCCTGGTCCTGGTCCTGGTTCTTCCTTTGCAACAAAACAATATTTATAATTACTATAATTTATAATTAAACAAATAACGACAACACAACTGATTTCAAACCTTTGTACATCTTTGAGATGTAAAAACAACAGCAAACTTAAAAATCTACACCTGCGGAAACCCTAAAAGGTTTCAAGACTGCATCTTAGTAGGAAATGCGAAGTGTGGTTGAGTGTTTGCTATGGTAACTGTGGTTGTTAATAGGTGGTTGCTACAGTGTTGTTATTTGATTACTATGGTAACTGCAGTGGTTGCTATGGCGTTGCTATGGTTTCACAGGCAAGGTTTAAGGTAAAAAAAAATTTCATTTTATTGCAAGAGACAAATATTTTGGCGTTGGAACGGTTCCAAAATTCACAGCTCCAATAAGAGCACATTTTTCCAGCACCCAAAACATAAATTTAAAAAAAACTTAAAAAGAACAGTGTGATTTTTTCCACAATTACTCTAATTATTATTATTAAGTTCACATTGTATCTTAACAGAATAATTTCCGATCTCCAAAAATCTAAGTACATTTGCTATTGCCAATTGTACAGAAACAAAACTATGGCAACACCGTTTGAGAAAAAAATCCTAGGAACCAAAGAGAAACTTATCTTGTGTTTTTCTGAAGAAAAAAATAAACATTTGTTATGTTGTCTTATGTGGTCATGAATAAGTTAAGATCTTGAGAAAACGAATAAAATAAAGTCCTTATAACAGGAAAAGTGAGTGAATAAAAGATGCAAACCCGGCAACTCCTTATAAACCTAATCATCCGAGACTAAATCATGCTACCACAGTTGGCATGAAACATGTACACAGACCATTTTGTCTTAGAAATAGAAAATGACATACTAACATACTTTTACAAGTTTACAAGTACATACTTTTTCAGGTTCATCTTCTGACCGTAGCAGGAGTTGATAATGAACTGAAGACTTAGGCAATGGCACATAGTTATAGGTGTTAAGAAGTGACTGGATCAATCTGGGTAATCAGACTTGCTTCATCCACTTTGCTTGTAGCAGATTATAATTGTTCTGCCTCTATTCTGCTTGTCTTATTTTATTATTTCAGAATTCCACTCCACTGTAGCTCTAAGGCCAAATCCATTACCCGAACTTTCCTTCATTTCTGCTCCACTAGAAGCCTGCACTTAGTGCCACGACTGCCGAGGGCACACATTCAGGAAAAACTGCCTTATAACGGCAAACCACCAGCCTTATTTTCCAACATCTACTACACGCAGATATTTGTTTTAGAGGCTTAAATTAGCTTCATGAATACATTACGCCAGCAAGCAAATGTACTCTATATGGACAAAAGTACTGGAACGCCTGGCCAGTACACCAACCGACTTTAATGACACTGAATTCAAATCCATAGCCTTTAATCTGGAGCTGGTCCCCCTTTGCAGCTATAACAGCCTCCACTCTTCTTGGAAGACCTTCCACAAGATTTTGAAGTTTCTGTGGGAATCTGTGTCCATTCATTCTGTAGAGCATTTATGAGGTCAGGCACTGATGTTGGGCGAGAAGCTCTGGATCACAATCTCCGTTCCAGTTCATCCCAAAGGTGCTGGATGGGGTTGAGGTCAGGACTGTGTGGTCAGTCAAGTTCTTCCACACTGAACTCCTCCAGCCACGTCTTTATGGAGCTCGCTTTGTGCACTGGGACACAGTCACGCTGGAACAGAAAAGGTTCTTCCCCGAACTGGGTCCGCAGAGTTGGAAGCATGGCGCTGTCCAAAATGTCTTGGTCTGCTGACGCATTAAGATTGCCCTTCACCGGAAGTAAGGGGTCACCTTAATTAAATAATTACGAGGTGTGTCCCAATACTTTTGGCCATATAGTGTACGTATGGTGTAGAAGAATGTCACTGGCAAGCACAGAGCCCTGACCCTAACTGAACTGGGACTCCAGACCTGATCAGCCATCATGGAAGTGAATTCCCACAGCCAGATTTTCAGACCTAGCCTTTCCAGAAGAGGCTGTTACTGCAGCAAAGGAAGACTAATTCCATACCACTGGGGCTCCCGAGTGGCTCAAGCCTCTTAGTGTTGCGCCGGTTGTTGGGAGACAGCAAGTTCCATTCCTGGCAAGACTGCAGACTGTGGAAGGCCACTTATTTCCACCATGGCTTTTGAAAGACATTAATCGTATTTGGATTATCATTGGGTTTTATATTGCATATCATTCAAACCAGTAACCTTCCCAGCCCAAGCCCTTCCTGGAACACTGAATACATATGCATACTTGTACAGGCTCTCACACAGAAGTGTGAAGGCCTTTAGAAACACGCTATTTTAGAGCGTGAGGTCATGTTGCATGAAACCGATCCCGTCGGTGGACTGGATATAGGGAGTGGGCTGAGGCCTCTATCAAGCTGAAGTCAGCGGAGGGCTTAAGGGAAACCAATTCACCATGCAAACATAATTTACTGGCCCATACCTGCCTGCAGCTACGGCCCATCAGCAGAAACTCCCATCTACTGAGCTCCTATTCATTAACATGCATCACCAATTCTTTATGCACTAAAACATAGAGGCCTATTAAAAGAAGTTCAGAATTGTCCATGTGAATTACTGACCCTTCTGAACCCGGATGTATTGAAAGAAAAGTAGTGACTGCTGTGTATGAGGAAATGATATTAGCAGTTGAGATGTTTCAAGTTGATGTAGTTCATTCGTTTAACTCTTCTACCAGTACGTTTTTGAGAAACTTCTCTGTAAAATTGGAAATAATCATTCTCAAATGGTTTGCGCGGGGTCTCGCAAAGACTCCATACACCGCTCTATGGGCGACAGCAAACACACTTAAACTCAATTAAAGTGGCCCTTTACAAGCCTGCCCTCTTCTTTCGTCTGACCTGAGCTAACAGTGGACGTGACCTGATCTGTTTGGCTTCGCTGAACTAAGTAAACTCCGATATCTCTGAGAGCATTCCACGGCTCCGTTCTTTCAGACAGGCAGGTCAGAGCCGGTCCAGGTCAGGGGTCGGCTCCTGCTTCCGGGACCGCAGATGTTACGAGAATTAGAGGCAGAACTGAGCGTGGGGCTTCAAAGAGAACTCATGAAAAACGATACGGAGCATCTGGAGAGAGCCAGGAGAGCTTGTAAATAGAAACGTCTACTTAGACGTTGGAACAGTTCCATGAAAATTTAATAAAAGTGTCAGCGACTAGGGAGGATGATGCTGAAGTGGATAAACATTGAAATCTTGGATTCAGCACCCGCCAAAGTTCACAAGGTCTTTATTGTCAACTGTGAGAACCAGAGAATTGTCTCACACCTCTGTCAGTGTATATCACCACCAGAACACCTCCACGGTTCTTGAAAAAGTAGCTTCACAATGGAAATAAAAACATTTCTTTTGGTAAAAGAATAAAGCTTTGACACATTGTGGAGAGAAGCTGGGTTTTTTTTTGTTTTTTTTTTAATTATGCAACAAAATGGGTTAGTAAATGTGGTTGGAAATGGAGGTTGAGTATATTTCACTCAAATGGTTTGGGTCCATAGTCATTGCAAACCAACACTAAGCTATTCTGACCAATCATCGCTTTCCAAGGTGACAAGACACCCCCACCAGCCCAGCATGAGGACCACAAATTTTAAAGAAATGAAATTAAATTAAATTTGAGCTGAGCGTTCAAATTATTCAGGCCGGCCCCAATCCTAGCAGATGAGAAGCTAGTCTTCTCGGTAGGACATGGAACACTCGCACTCGTGCCAAAGCCCGAGATTTAGGAATGTGGCACCCTGTGACCCGAGCAGGAGGGAGAAACTCTGCAGAAAAAGAAGGGAGCACAGCGCACACTACACATTCAACCCGGAAGAGATGTGCCTAAGTGGAACCTGATGTCCACAGGCAGCCATCAGTCGTCCTGCAGCAAAGTGTTTCTTCACTTGAGCCTTTGAGGATTCCAGCATAATAAACATATTACCATATAAGTACATTACTGATAAATATAGTGAAGGGACTGGTGTATGGTTCACTTCAAAGCAGAACTGCAAATAACATGATAAAACTGAAAAGTATTATGTTCAATGACATCCACAGTATTCATCTGTGAATAAAAAGTGAAAAACTTGTTTAGAATGTGCACCGATAAGGGGAGGTATAGACTTAGATAAGTGTTCGGCTGCTCCAGGGCTTCCCTATCTACTGGTAATGCTTTTCTATGGAGAGAGGTTCAATGCCTGAGGGTTACTCCAGGACAAGGTTTGAGAATTACTCGACTAAATGAAATGAAAACGTACAAAAGTGATAATAAAATAGATTTTCAAAGTAGCAAATGCTTCAAATCAGGTCCAGTCCTTATTGTAGCTACTCTGAAACACGAGAAGAAGACAGAAGAGGAAGGAGAGTGGATTCCTTGAGTAACAGAGATGACTGATTTTTCTGTGTCTATTTTTTTAGGCACTACAACTAAAAGGCTCACACACTGGATAAACACTATTCTACAAAAAAAAGGACAGACTAGGATACACCTGAATACACAAAACGGCAACTGCGATGCACTAAAGCCTTTGGTAGTTTTTATATTATTATATAGTCATATAAATAAACTGGGCAACTCAGCTATCATCATTCTGATACTGGAATCACAGTTGATAATTACAAAAGATAACTTCGCACCCCACTTTTGCTTGCATCCAAAAGTTGCAAACATGCAATAACTGTTTATCTTATCTATTAAATTTGTTCCATCTATGAAGTTTTTGCCTCCTTGGTTTTTGGTTATTAGTATCAGCCCTAAAAAAACTTTTAACATTGCCAGTTTGTCTGCTCAGCTAGTGAGTTGGAGGAGGAAAGCACCAAAGCATACAAGAAAGAGTTATAAAGTTAAAATAAACTTATAGTTAGATCAGACATAGTCCAAATCTGAATTAGTCCATGCCTATACATCCTGTATGTAGGTACATGTAGGATACTTGGAAAGTATACACTATACACCAGCATTTACTCTCAGGACTCTTCATGTAAGACTGATTCGATGGATTAAAGGCCTGAGTGCCCCCCTACATAGAATTACACTTTTGGGCTGAGTGGAGTTCCCGTCTGCGATCAAAAATTGGGCCGATATTTATAGCCCTCTCCTCAGCTCCCATGCTCCAGACGTGGGGCAGGAATAGGACAGTGGGAAAGAGTGGCTGCACCCTCTCACTGAGGACCATTTAGAGTAATTATACCACTGCAGATGATCAGGTTCGGTTGCTTTGAAGTCGTTTCACTTTAATGTGATTGATGGCCGCCAATCAACTTACAAGACACAATTTGTGGAATCTTAGTCTTAACTGAAACAGTAGAAACTGTCTGCTTCAATACTAGTGATTCTGAAAGGCAAAGCGATTGGTGAATCAAGTTCTCATGATCTCACATAATCAATCAGGTTTTATGAGCACTTCTCCCAAATCCCTTAAAACATAAATAGTTGAGTGGGAATTTTCCAGTATCTACTATGAATTATTCCATTTTTTTCCACGAATTATGGACCATCTACTATGAATAATCCAGTATCTACTGGGCATGATACTGGCTCGGCTTGACTGTTCATTTCTTGGTCCCCGGTGCCGTGTTCGTTTTCCACTGCGGTTAGAACCCCCTCGATGCAGCTGGTAGCATCACAAGAAACTGTTGCGACAAATACAGTAATATCTGAAGGAATGGTAATGGTTCAGCTCACTGGGAATCGATCAGATAATAGAAAATCTGTGGCTCACTGCTTTTAAAAAACACCAGGTTTGCGCAGGATGTCAGAGAATATTCTGTGTAGCGTGTGAGGATCCTCTCTGACCAATCAGTAGTCAGCAGTGCTTTGGCGTGTTTTGGTTCCTTCTCAGGTAGGAACCTCAGTGGAGATAGTTTGAAAAGTAATACTGGGTAACAGGTACAAGACTTGCCTAATGACAGACTGAAAAAGAAGCCAGTGGAAAAGCGTCTGATTAAACACTTTGTCGTTTATAGGGTCAGAACTAAAAACATTAGGTGAAACAATGTTATATCACGTGAAGAAATTCACAAGCAAAACAGTCTGAGATTCAAAGATCAGATTGAGATTCAAAGCGCATTTCCCAGCGCATATCAGACCAACACCGATTCAAACACGCGAACTGTCAAATGCCAGACCAGGAGACATGAATCATTTCTTGGGGTTCTTTTAGAAAATAAACGTGACACATGTAAGCACATGCAACTCAATATGTTACTCAGCGCACCGTAATGTGAAACACTGCTGCAGTTCTGCAGTGAGGCCCATTGATTTCTACTATATCCATCTGTGCCATTATAATATGGAACTGCTTAACACCAACTTCTGTCGGGCACGTCATTTTCCACAGAAACACACACACACACACACACACACACACACACACACACACGCACACACGCACACACACACACACACTCCTCACATGTGGTTTCTAACAGTAGTTAGCAGTACCTTTGTATTTCTCCCTGACGTTCTCATAGGCTAGCACAAAGTCCTGCTCGTCCACTCGCAGAGGCAAACTGGACGGGTTGTACATGGCTTTGGGGTCAGCACAGGTTTCTTCACTTTTCTCTGCTTTCCTCTATTTCTCCCGCTCTCTGCCTCCTTTCTCTGTTAGGCGTCCCTCCCAATCGACTGGGCTGTCAGAGCAAACCAGTGAGTGTGCTCAGGCATATGTGTGTGTGTGTGTGTGTGTGTGTGTGTGTGTGTGTGTGTGTGTGTGTAAATGCCGTGTCTCGCTCACTCAAGTCTGTGTGTGAGTGTGTATGTGTGTGTGTGTTGCCTTCCACAGCATTGGCTCTGAGTCCAGACCACCAGCACCACTCCCCTCCTAAGCTTGAGAAATATCAACCCACACACACACACTCAAACACACACACACACACACACACAGCTCCTCCTCTTAAAGGTCCACAGACTAGCTCTGAGTTGATTTCTAAGAGCAACAGCTCTGTTAAGGCTAGTCTATGCACATTGTAGCTGGAGTCATAAGAAAGTCATCAGTAAAGAAAAAACGTTTTGTTTTTCTTTATTTGAGAATGCGTCCGGTTACATAACTAATGGTGCAGGGAAATTCCAAACACGGAGGGACAAAACAAGTAAATAAATAAACGTAAACGATGTATTGAAAATAAACAGAACGACTGCAGTACGTAGTTCCAGACTAAACAGGACAGTCAGCCATCTGATGCTCTGGTTCTGGTTTTTAAGAACTGTTTTTGTGACTGGGGCTACTGAGGAGTCCCTGGCCGCTCCCTGTGACTTTTCTTCTAGCTTCTGTTGATTTGCTGCAGTCTGCATATCTCAAATCTGAAGTGGAGTCCTTTTGCGATACACATCCTGGCTTGATAAGCGTCTTGTGCTCTGATAACGAATCTCCTGTCAGCCGTTTCACCGTGGCTGTGTTGCTGTGTTGACTGGCCCAAAGGAGCGATGAGAATAAACAGCATTTTTGCATCAATTATTCACATTTTCATTACCATTACAATTATTTGTAAATTATTAGACACTGATTTTATTAGACACTGTTTTTATGGTTTGGTTCTAGTGCTGCAGTATGCAGCGATA
The DNA here is from genome assembly GCA_037974365.1 of Hydrocynus forskahlii. Lineage (NCBI taxonomy): Eukaryota > Metazoa > Chordata > Actinopteri > Characiformes > Alestidae > Hydrocynus > Hydrocynus forskahlii. Next base: position 2,385 of record JBBPCX010015623.1, on the reverse strand, counting down.
TTTTAAAGACCCACGTGCTTTAAATTTTTTAAATAAATTTGGAAGAACTTTGGCGATCGATCTGGAAGAACTTGGGATTGACTGGAAAAATTGCGAATCTTTTCTTTTCACCTGTTTGACCAGCTGTGTGCCGCCATAATGTTCACGGGGTAATAATGTTCACAGGGCAGAGTTTTAAAGCCTAGAGAGCCATTTAAAAGTCCATATGAATGTCATTTTGGAATGAAATTAGGTACATTTGGATGTGATGTTTAGGTACACACTACTTTCTATCCTACACCGGTCATATTAGAGTCAATACACTAAATTCCAGTGTTCTAAACACCAACGACTAAAAACTGCTCCTTAAGTTTTAAGTTTGGAGACACAAGATTGTTTTTATACATACACACACATACACGCACACACACACACACACACACACACACACACACACACACACAGTACTACTCTTATTAGATTTTGCTTGGAAACAGAAGGGTTAAACTTTTAAATCTATCAGTGGTTTCTACATACATAAAACTACAGTACTTAGAGGTCCCAGCATGTTAGACTAACCACATAATTAGGAACTGACAGTGGAATCAACCATCAGTTACAACCAAAGATTTACAGTGAGATGGACCAATTTCTAAAAAAAACATTCAGTCACTCTGGGCCATGTGAAAGTCCTAGACATGCCACTGTCTGAGACTGTATGCAGCAGTCTGACCAGAGAGTCTGTGTCTGTGTCAACATGTCCGAGATAAAACTTGTAATATCTTTCTAGCAGAAGGTAGCATTGTCAAAGGTGGCATGGTTTTTACCTCATTCTCATCGAGAACCGAGAACAGCAAAGGCGGCACCCGCTGTGGCTTTTGAGGGTCACTATCGTTTACTTCTATTTTTGTTGGTGACTTTATATTTGCACTATATTTTGTATTTCATATAGTGTATGCTTATACTGGTCTTACTTGTACTGACTTATGTTTTCTTCAAATTTTCTTTCTTTCTTTCTTCCTTTTAATCTTTTATTGTTATTTTCAACTGACAATAAACAAGTTAAAATGCATTCCAGCTGCACTCTCCAGTCTACATCACAAACCATCTTGTCCGTGTCGTTCACGAACCCCCCAAAATACAAACTTTGCCACTGCATCTACAGTAGCTTTTCTCCAGCATATTTACAGTGTTCATCTGTAATCCCAGGGATGATCTCACAAACCTCCATGAAACATCAGGGACCTCTATCCACTGCCAATGGAACGAGTTCTGCCTGGACAACACTGTCAAAGTACTGATGTCAAAATATAAAGTCCTGAGTGGAGAAATATAGCAGCTCTTCCCTCAGCAGCCATGCCCTGCTTATGAAACATCTTGCAATGACTTAATCCTGCCTGATATATGTGTGTGTTTCAGCGCTCCGGAGAATTCTCGCCAAGCATGGAGTAATAGCAGCCATTTGTGAGCAATTAATCTGAGTGTCATGAATTGAATTAGAACTGGTTTGGGCTCAGTCTGAAACATAAGGGTCATACTTTTCCCCAGCCATCCAAACTGGAATTCTCTCTCAGCACCCTACAAAGTACCCGGACAACACGAGAGGTAGTGAACAGCATTTTGGGTTTGAATCAATAGAGGGGGATCAAACCTAATATGTCATTTTGAGACAAACTGTTAAATTACTCAAAATGTATAGTATGAATTTTGTATACAGGTTTTTAAAGGAGGGGTGAATATTCTTCCACAAACACGAAGCTTACTCTCCTTTACCTTAAAAATTAATAATAAAGGAAAAATAATCATAATAATAATGAGGCTTCGAGACAATGAGCACTATGGAGGCTTCAACTTAAGAGTGGTAATAAATACACAGTTTTTGTAAAGTATTTATTGATTCATGCAAAGTGTAAGAACAACAGAAACCATACTGCCCCCTAGACTTCCTGTGGTGTATTACAATCTGTCAGAATGAGTTAGAGTCTGACTTATAGAGCAGTGGGCTACTGCCAATGAGGGGGACCCGGGGAGCAGTGTGTGGGGACAGTACTTTGCTCAGGGGTACCTCAGTGGTGTCCCTGGGATTCGAACCCACAACCTTCCGTCTTTTCTGTTAATGCCCTAATATATATATCGTTGTGTGTTTCTTTCTTGCTTGTGTACACAGTGCAGTCTCTGCCTCTGATTGGCTGACGCTGACTTGCATTCCGTGACTTAACCAATTATTATAGTCCCTTCATAAAAAGGGCGGTACCGTTGGTGCGAGTGGAATCTAAACACGAAACCACAACAAGACGAGAGACACGGCAGCAGAGGAGACAGACACACGTCACATGTGTGGAGATCCTTCACTCCAGACACACAAACAGCACGGAGACCTGCACAACCTGCAAGTCGGAGTTAAAG
>JBBPCX010015612.1:0-17340 GCA_037974365.1 Hydrocynus forskahlii | reverse complement strand
TTTATCTACCCCCTTTCTTTTACTCTTTCTCTCTCTCTTTCACAGACACACACACACACACACACACACACACACACAGGCACACACACACACAAACTTGCAGGCCCACATTTAGCTCCTTTCTATTAAGTCGCTATGAATGAAGGCGAACGTCACTATCACGCCAACATACCCGAGCAGGCAAACAGAACCATCTGTGACTCCAAGGGAGAGGAGAGAGAGAGAGAGAGAGAGAGAGAGAGAGGAGAGAGAGAGAGAGAGAGAGAGAGGAGAGAGAGAGAGAGGAGAGAGAGAGGGAGAGAGAGAGAGAGAGAGGAGAGAGAGAGAGAGAGTGAGAGAGAGGAGAGAGAGAGAGAGAGACATTTAGTTCCTGACTGCCATATTGCCAGCCCAGCAAAACAGGCACACTCACGAAAGCCTGAGAAAGTACGGAGAAACAGATACAGAGGTGTAGGAGGTACTTTTATGTCTGAAGGAAACTCTTCCGGCTGTTATTTATAAGCGCTTGCGTATGTGTGTGTGTATGTACTTGTTAGGCTGCGGAGGAGTGTTTCATTAAGTTATCTGAGAAGCTCCTCGCTCTCATTCACTGACTCACGTTTTTCACTCTCTGGCCAACCACCACACCGGCACACTTGTGCCAAGGCGCTGTTGTGCCAACACACACACATCCACAGACACTTGGGAACACACACACACACTGGAGGGTGGCTTTTAAGAGCATTAAGGTTTTAAAGAGAGCATCTTAAGCAGTTTAAAGAACTGTAATTAAGTGTTTGATCCTTCTTTACCCCACCATCTGCTCAGTTTCACTATACAGACACGCAGAATTTATATATATATATATATCGTAGTTTTCCCTTGGAACATGTCATTTTAACTGGGGATATTCAAACATTTGCATATGAATTGTCTAATGAGCTTCTATTACTTGCCTCATAGCTCCCTTATACCAGTGCTACACACACACACACTACCATGTCAGTCCACCTGCTGTGCTGAGAATAGCCTACAAGCCAAGTTAAGTCTTGGCAACAGCAGTCAGAAATTGACCTTTGATGAATGGGGTAAAGAGGAGCTGACAGTGTGTAATGGTCCTATATAAGGTGTTTTCATAAAACAGTGTGTAGATGTAGTGAGACTGTTTATGATAATAAACTGTTTTCATTCATTCGTGCTCAGGTCTAAAAAAAAGTCGGATGAGTCAATGACACTGGAGACGTTTGTGATACAAAGACTGTTTATTGGTTATTTACAGTGTAAAGAAGCCCAGTTCAGTTTGCTCTGTGTACAGCGGAACATCTCCTTTTATGGCGAACTCAGGGGCACAGCACTCATTCCCGAGTTCTACAGGCTGAATGCACAGTGAAAGCCCAAAGCGAACCACACACACCCACGCTATCAACGCAGTTTACATAAGCTTCACACAAGACACTGCAACTCAAATCCCCTGAAACGGGCAAAGGCAGATGGACTCTGAATCCATTTCTCCATTCCCTTCTTTTTACTGGTTTATGGGGAATACAGACCAAAAAGGAACCAAAACTGTGCTAAGTGTGTTCTAGATAAACACAGTCTACATGCCATCTCCCAAATCTCTGGGTGCTGTCTGGTCTCCTGTTTTGATTCATGCTGGAAAGCTTGTGTGAATGTGCCTATAAACAGGTAGTTCAAGTCACAGGACAATGACTTATTTACATGGTCTCTTGTACTGGGTTTGAGATGATGTATCTCTAAAGAGGCCGTAAAGAAAAAGAGCCGCTGTCTTTTTCTTGATCTTTTTTTTCTGACTTCTTACCTACTTTCACTGCCATTTCTGTTTCTGTCCTTTGTTCTGTCTATCGTCAGCGATTTCTTTCTTAGTATCTGCTTAGCTCTCTGTCCATTTGTTTTGATCTCATTGGCTGCAGAGAGTGAAGAGCGACCTGAGGTTCTGCCACAAGGCCTCTTGCCAGCACCAGGCCAGCCTAACTCTGCCTAGCGAATTATACTGAACACAGCCTTTTTCTCAAAACGGATATGTGCATGTATGTGGTGCGTGTATGCGTGTGTAAACGTGTACCATCTTTATCTCTCCCGAGGCTGCTACTGCTGTCATGTGCCGTACAGTATCAGGCCCCTATAAATCACTAGGGGGCCAAGCACTTGAAAAAAGGGCTAAAGAAGAGAAGGGAACAGATTAGACAGCTGCATTCAGCCAAACAGCAAATGAAGGGAGAGGGTCAGCACAGAGATACAGAGGACCGAGAGAAGTGATGAGGAAGAGCAGATAAATGAGGAGGAGGAAGAGGAAGATGAAAGGGCTGGCGAATCGTCAGCTGGTGGGCATTCAAGCTCAAAGCAGGGGACTGAGGCATCCTCGTTGCCGTAGTTGGCCCAGTATTCTTCTGGCTCCAACTTGGGCAGGGCAGCCTCCTCTGCTGCTGGCTCATACTTGGAAGCAAGATTTGATGCTGCTGCTGCAGCTTTCGCCGCCACAGGATGGACGTTCTTCACCGACGCAAATGGAAATGACTTGCCCGCCTCGCTGCTCTTGTGGAAGACGCCTTTGGATGAGGCGGCCGGTTTACCCTTGGAGAACCACCAGCGTGTTTTGGTGCTGAAGGTGGTGGTAGTGGTGCCAGCCAGGCTGCCTGGGTCGGGCAGTGGGCACAGGGCGAAGTCCAGCTCACGTAGGAAGCGCAGGTCCTGGCCCTTGCGTGGTGCCGGTGAGGTACAGGCCACCTCAGAGCTGGACACCCGCGCATCCCGGAAGAACTCCCACAGAGAGCGTGCCTCGCAGCCACAACCCCAGGGGTTACCGTTGAGGCGCAGGAACTGCACTCCTGTTGTGTCTCGCAGTACCTGGCCTGGCAGCTCCCGCAGCTGGTTGTCAAACAGGTACAGGATGGTGAGGCGGCCCAAGTCACGGAATGCTCGTCGGTGCACCTGTAGACAAGTGAGGAAAATTCAGCATTAAAAAATTACCTGCATCAAGGCCAAAGTCCAACAGAGTTGACAACACCAACTCAAGAAATACAGTTACTGGAGAAGTGACTTTATGCTTAGGAATTTGCATATGCTAATGACAAAAAATATGTTTTTGGGAGGAAACAGGCGGAAGGAAAAGAGTTAATGTGTATAATGCACGAATGTGTATATTAATGAATGTGTATAATCTTTATAGGCTATATAAATTATTAAGCCTTTCCATCAAATACATGATGTCCTTCCTTGCATTCTGAAACCAAACATAATGAACAAATTTCATTTTCTTTATTGTACAATTCTAAGTGCATGCATTCCAGTAGCTTCTTGATATCTCTGTATATAAGGTCATGACAAAGGCTTCTGTCTTAAGCCATCTGATCTAAATGTTCGTAGAATGCAATGTAATGAATTTGCAATATAGGAATGAATTTGCAATATAGGAAGCCTATTCTGCATCCTCATCCTGTAAATACTTCTGTAAGTGCTTATGTTTTCGTTGAGTTTATGATAATTGTTTAACTGTTCACTTTCCGGGGGGTCAGGCTCTATTTAGGGTTTACAATGTTATGCAAAAAACCCCCAGAAAAACAACATAATGGCATCTACTTTAATATGGATACACCTCTCAGCCCTACCTGCCGGATGCGGTTGTCGTGCAGCAGCAGGCGGTCCAGGTTGACCAGCCCGCGGAAAGCGTTCTCAGAGAGCGTGCGGATGCGGTTGCCGTGCAAGAAGAGGTGTGTGAGGTTCACCAGGTCAGAAAAGAGCCCATCAGGTAGGTGGGACAGTTGGTTCTCCTGCAGGTAGAGGAACTGCAGGCTGTAGAGTTTGTGGAAGAGGTCGCCGGGCAGCTCTGATAGGCCGCAGCGGTGCATATGGAGACTCTGCAGGCGCTCCAGACCGCGGAAAGCTCCGCCGTCCAGCCGCCGCAGGGACGGATTGTCGCCCAGGTCCAGCTCCTCTAACACACGCAGGTTACTGAACGCCCCCGCCTCAATCCACGAGATGTTGTTTGAATATAGCCACAGGACCTGAGGAAAGAGGCAGAAACAGAGGTGGAACTCAGTGAAAGAACAAATGGGAAGACAATCTGCTGCACAGTTTTAATTACTCAGATTCTTATGTTTTGCTATAATGCTGTGATGGAAATGGAAATCACTATTCAGCAGCACTATGTGGAACACTATATATTTAACAGAATTTGTGATTTCTAAATGGCTCAAAAACAAGGCACTAATCTGTATTTTTTGGGTACAAACACTGTTGCTGGGTTAGCACACTTAATGCCAAATCTTTAGTACATTTAATTAGCACATATGGTCTGTTGTGATCCTTTTTATAGCTGTTATTTGCAAAAGTAAAAACAGCTGTGCGGATGAAAAAGGAATCTCAAAACACTGCAGTGCAATTTTCACTATATTTCCTGGTGTAGTTTTGATCTGTGTATTTGTTGTACTGTCATATAAAAGTATATTCTTTCAAAGTACTAGCTCCCATTTACTCTGAGAACATTTCATGATGAATAAACCCATTGAAACGTCATCTATCAGTTCCTGCCTCTTTGACATACATTAAAGTCACATATTTCTTTCTTCTATAATCTTTCCATTTCTGCCAACCATGCCAGTTTCTAACATTCTAAAATGCCCCCGGTTGCCCCCTCACCTGTGTTTCGAACCCGAAGGAGTCAGCCCTGAGCTCGATGATGCGGTTGTTCTGCAAGAAGACGCGCTGGGAGTCGTAGGGCACGCCAGCCGGAACAGAGGTGAAGTTCTGAGACTGGCAGCTCACCGTCATGGGCGTGTGGTAACACACACAGAGCTTCGGACACGCATGACCTGGAGCCATGCGACATGCCAACAGCCACACCACCAACCAGAGAGTGAGGCCACCTGCAGAGAAAGTGAGAGAGAAAGAGCAGGAGATTTTTAGTTTGGACTGATGATGAGAATGGTAACGAACTGACTGTACAATTTTAAACTTGAACTGAAGGTCATGAGCTGCTGATCTCGTTGCTCTTACGAGGTGCAGATGTAGTTTTTTTTACATCACTCTAAATCCTGCTGTTTTCTCTTTTTGCTCAAAACACCATGGGAGTCTGTAGAGGACACTGTGTATACTGAGTACACACTGTGGATACTGAGTACACACTGTGGACACTGAGGACACACTTCGGACACTGTGTACACACTGTGGACACTGAGGACACTTTGTGGAGACTGAGGACATACTGTGGAGACTGAGGACACTCTGTGCCAGACTCACGCGCGGCCTGAGCGAATGGAATGGTGTGTAAAGGCGCGTGAAACAAAACGAGGCGGAGCGTCAGGCAGGTGAAACAGGAGCAGCGCATGAAAGTTTCAGCGCGTGTTGGGGGTCCGGTGACTCCGCACAATAACGCGCCTATTAGAGCCGCTCGCCACCTGAATTAATCATGGCACGCGCATTCAGCTTCCGCACGCAAGATTTTCCTACGAGTCCGGGCCGTGACCCGTACTGTGTGTGTGTGTGTGTGGGGGGGGGGGTGGTATGTATGTGTTTGTGTGTTATTCCTAATAAAAGTTTCACAGATCAGTATTACATACCGTTACATTTACTACTACTTCCATTAAACACTAGGTAAAATACTACATTTTAAGTTAGATACTTTTAATACTAGTTTTTAGCTAATGTAATATTTCAGCCTAAGTGCTTTTCAAGTACAATTTGAGTCGTATTTTGCTTTGTTCTGGGTTATTTTCATTCTGTTACATTAGTTCAGCATCTGAATTAATGCTTTGCAGTTAAAGCCCCTTTTTCGAGTACAAACTGGATGCACTGCTGCTGTAATGCAAATAATTATAGGTATAATGGAAGTAACTAAACGTAATATAAGAGTATTCTTATATATTCTTTACAGTTTTACTCCCACTCAGGTAGTTAATTGACTATTTCTGTTAACTGATAGATTGCTCCTGTTTCCATGCAAATAATCTCATAATGGTTTTAGGCTCCTCTACCCATAGAACAACTTTCTACATCATGTCAATTATGCGAACCTTCAGACAAACAAAAACAAAACAAACAAATGCACATTACTTTTTGCTCTCGGTATCCTGCATCGCGAGACAAAAGTGCTCTTTACGCATGCATGCACATTTAGGTAAATATTTTTTTAGGTAAAATATTAAAAGTAAAAGAGGTAAAATAATTTCTGTAAATTATAAAGAGTAAATCTTCACTCACTCTTGAAGCTGAGGGCGCTGGAGGCGCGAGATCTTCGCAGAGCCGCACGAGGTTCCATCTCTGAAGCCGCGAGCCGAGAGCCGAGAGCGAGTTAGCCCGAGCGCGAGGACGTGCCTGCTATCTCCGCTGCGTTCAGCTCTGGCGCGCAAGCTCGAGTCGAGTCGGGGCGACTGAGGACCCAGCGCGTGTTGGCGCGTTTATAGGAGCGCGAGAGACGAGGAGGACAAGGAGGAGGAGGAGGGAGGAAGGAGGGGCGCGCGCGGAGAGGTGGGCAGCGAAGGAATCGCTAGTGCGTAATGCGCGCGAGGGCGTGCTGGAGTGGAGGGACGGGGAAGCACTGTGTGTACGTGCGTGTGTGGTGTGTGTGTGTGTGTGTGTGTGTTTAACTACTTGTGGTGGCTATGGTGTGGTGGATTTATGATGACACTCAGCAGACACTTGATTAGACCCCCCAAAAGGAAATTCGGTTAAGGATGGTTTAGGCATAATAGCGTTCAGTTATTCAAACAGAAAGATCTGGAAAGTCCCCGCGAAGTAGGAATACGAACGTGTTTGTGTTTAACTACTTGTGGTGGCTAAATGCGTACTTTATAATGACACTGAAAGGACTGTATATGGCAAAGTAAGGTTAAATTTGACTTAGGCGTAATCTCGTTCTTTCATACAACAGGACCCGGAAAGTTCCCACAAAGGCAGGAATTCAGTCGAGTGCATGTGCCCTTGTATATATCAAATGTCCCCATAATGATAGGAAATATGTATTCACATACCACATATAATTCACATACTGAACGAGGGTATGTGTGTGTGTTGAACTATTTTGGAGGCTAAATAGGAAGATACTGAGGGGATACTTGATTAGACCCCTAAAAGGGAATTTGGTTGGCTTAGGTGTAACAGCTTTCCACCAGTCACACAGAAGGATTTGGAAAGTCCCCAAAAAGGAAAAAAAAACTTGAATAGGTGTATTTATCTCTTTGTGAGGACCAAATGTCCTCATAATGATAGGAAATATGTCGTGTTGCTGTAGTTTAACTTCACAGTACTGCATGGAAGGTCCTCACTAATCTTGTAATACTGAACATGTGTGTTTGTGTGTGTGTGTGTGTGTGTGTGTGTATGTGTGTGTTAGAGAGTGTGTGTCTAAACGAGAACTAGCTTGTGTTTTGTGAGATAAAAGACTGTCATACTCCCCTGAGAGCAATTAGAATAAAGAAAAGGATGGAAAAATGTTAGGCACATTTTTGGTATGTAGGCTGTTCAAGGCGGAAGCTGCTCAAGCATCAACTCAGGCGATGTAGAGCTTTGAGTGGGATGACAGAACGCATCTCACGTTTTTTCCTTTAGTTACAGGGATTTCAGGATCTGTGTGGATCCAGTAGGTTGTGCTCGGAAGGTGTACTGTGATGCTCAGACCTATGTGTGTGTGGGGGTGTGTGTATCTGTATGAGTTTTAGTAAAATGGCTGTGACTGTGTGGATGTAGTTTTGGAAGTCCAAAAGTATCTGGACACCCCTTCAAATCAATTCAATTGCAAACACACAGTGTATGGAATCGTCATAGAAAAGCACTGTCAACAGAGTGGGTCACATAAGTCTTAGGGTCATTATGCTCAATATCAGGGGTTCACTAAAGGGGTTTGAGTTCTCCCATCACTGGACTGTGAAGCAATGGAATTACAGTGAGGGAGCTCCATCTGGAGTGATGGAGCTCCATGTTGGAGTGAAGTGAATGCAATCAAATCCCCACTTCAATGTTCCAACACTTGATAAAAAAAACCCCACAGATTTGCTCTGGTTTCTACATGTAATATTTGTCAGAAAAGATCAGAAACACTTTCACACTGGAGACTGCATGTGTGAACATTGAACTGGTTTTCTGAAAGCAGATAAGCCTTGGAGTAACTTTGGGAGGACATTATGTGTGTTTGTGGACAGTGTGTTTGTTTGTGTGTGTGTGTGTGTGTGTACATGTGTGTCAGTGCACACGTGTGGGCTGTGCTGAATCAGTTGTGACCTGTTCTGTCCTGGCCATGACTGAGGTCACAGAGTGTTCTCTGGCAAAATGCAATCCATCTGCACACATACACACACACACACACCCACACACACCCACACACACACACACACACACACACACACCTGTGTCCATCCTCACACAAAGCCGTGCAATGCCACACCCATGCTCCCGATGTAATTGTATATCTACACCTTCTGTATTGTGGTAGCTTTGACTTCACAGTGATTATTTTAAGCAAAGGAACATGCTGCAGAGAGTGATACTGGGAAATGCACATATACACACACACACACACACACACACACACTCTCACACACACACTGTTCTCTGAGCCCATCAGACCAGTCATTGTTGAAAATTCTGATCACTACAGGGGGGCCATAAGGAAGGGCATGCAAATACACACACACACACACACACACACTCTCTCTCCCTCTCTCTCTCTCTCTCTCTCTCTCTCACACACACACAGACACACACACACACACACACACACTGTTCTCTGAGCCCACCAGACCAGTCATTGTTGAAAATTCTGATCACTACAGGGGGCTTTGAGGGAGGGCATACATACACATGCACACAAACACACACACTTACACAGATAAATACACACCTGGACAGCAACATAATAATAATGCAAGCAAATTCCTGTCATGCCCACTTTTTGTCATGGTTAAGCCTTTGAGAAACTGCTAAATGCCAAAATAGCCCAACTACGTTCCACATAAACACACGGGCCGAGAATACACACATTCATGTGATCATTTCAACCCACAAGCTAAGTCATCCCTGAGGATTCAGAGCGCTACAGGGGGCTGTGGGGGAAGATGGACACACACAAACACAATCACACACACATGAGGTAGTGGGATCAGACAGATGACCAACCTCCCCCTCACCACTCGGGACAGTGACACACTCATTAAAGAGCAACAGACGGCACGCTGTGGAGTGGGTAGCCTGTGTGTGTATGCGTGTGTGTTTGCGAGTGTGTTTGCGTGTCCACACATGTTGATGTGCATGCTAACACATGTGAGTGCCCTTTGAGTTGCCAAAGCAGTGTGAGCGACACATCCCAGAATGTCTTTGCCCAGTGTGTGCTCATACTTACATGTGTATACACTGCATATGACACTGCATATTGGGGCAAATATTGTTCTAACATCTATATTAAACCATATACACAATATTTACAAAAGTATTACACCAACAGGGACTTTAATGACACTGCATTCAAATCCATAAACTTTAATATGGAGTTGGTCCTCCTTTGCAGCTAAAACAGCTTTTACTCTTCTAGGAAGGCTTTCCACAAGATTTTGGAGTGTGCCCATTCATTCTGTAGAGCATTTATGAGATCGGGCACTGATGTTGGACGGGATGTCCTGGCTCGCAGTTTCCGTTCCAGTTCCCAAAGGTGTTGGATGGGGTTGAGGTCAGAATCCTGTGTGGACCAGTCAAGTTCTTCCACACTGAACTCCTCCAGCCATGTATTTATGGACGTTGCTTTGTGCACTGGGACACAGTCATGTTGGAATACAAAAGGTTCTTCCCCAGACTGTATCCACAAAGTTGGAAGCATGGTGTTGTCCAAAATGTCTTGATATGCTGAAGCATTAAGATGAAGCACTTCATCTGAATTAAATAATTAGGAGGTGTGCCCCAATATTTTTCTTCATAAAGTGTATTTTCATATGGCATTTCACACAATTTGTATATCACACATATCCACACTTTCACCTGCTCCACAGGCTTACTAACATCTTAACTTACTCTTTGAAATGTGTTTGAACAGCCAAATGATCATTAAAATTGTCTATAGTTTGGCAAAAAATACATGATTTTTCTCTTTACCCCAAATGTAGCCCATAAGCCAAGAAATGCTTGGTGGCCTTTATTTAATGTGCAAAGTACTAGAAGCAAATATTCCATCGATCGGGATCACGCAAATTGCACCAGTAAAGCATCAAACCACACTGACTTATTTAAAAAACTCAAACAGACCTGCTTACCAAATTTAATTGTTGCCTTCAGAACCAAACATTGTTTTCATTTGTTTTATATTGTGTAAACGTTTGAGTTGCCCGAACAGAAAAATGACATATTACTTTAACTGTTAAGCTACTTTTTTTGGAAAGAGTTCCATCAGTGACGATATGCACATTTATGTCTTCACTTCCAAAACATATGTGCTACGTTGTGTGTGGTCAAGTCTTTTGAAATCATAGTGAAAATGTAATTGATCTTAGGCAGTTTTCTTTTTTGTTATTCCTTTCTTAAAGGGAAATTGCAGCTTTTTTATTTTCAATTAATTTGTAAAGAGAGTCATTCAGAGTGGTCTGATGTGAATCGCTATAGTCAAGAGAAGCATACTGAGTCAGAATTGTTCACAGCAGGGGTGACATGAAGACGTCTGAAGAGTTTAAAGTCTCTTAAAGTTCCCTTACATAGAGTTGTGATGAAAGATTACTGTGAGCAGTATGCACTCTTTCTTGGTTCATTATTATTGTTTTGTCAATGCCTGCTGCTACCATACCACTGAAGGCATTCCAGTGTGTTCCTGTGTAAATAATGTATTATATATACTGTTATATAGCTTTTATTCTATTGGTTTTGCTGCTCTTACCTTTGTTCTGTCCACCCTCTGCCATAGCTATGCAAATTTCCCACTTGTTGGACTAAGTCTTATCTTATTTGATCTCATCTTATCTCATCTTATCTTATCTTATCCTATCTTATCTTATCTTATCTTATCTTATTAGATGGATCAGATGCATGATCCCTTTTCCATACTTTCACAAGGTAAATATTATTTGGTTTCATTTTATGTTCATAAATGAAAAATCAGTTGCTTCAAAGCTCCATCAATAGTTGGACTAGGTATTCAGCACAAAAAGTCATGCAATTTTTATGCCATTTTGGGCAACAACACTCTAAGAGCTCTTACATGCAGTCCCTTAAACCTGCAACAAAGATCAGTCAAAATCAAAACAATACATTTTGAGCAAACATCTTGTCCAATTCTGATTGTGCATCCATACATATATGCCAAACTATTACATAGAAATATATGCACTTATATGGAGATGAAACACATGTAATTGTGTTTATTTTTGAGTAAGTACATATATGCCATACATACATGTAGAATTTGCCTCAAAATGTATATTTACATTACTGAAATAAATATAAATATAAATATTTTCCTTTTACATTTTGTACCTAAAATGGGTAAAAGTATGTTGCATAACATCAGAAAAAACCTCTTATCTCTAATTTTAGGATCATTTCTACTGGCCTGTTTTTAACGCAGTGTAAACAGCAGGTGGCATTTTCAAATCATGTAAAAAAGAAAAAGAAAAACAACAAAAATAGAAATGCAAGATGTGTAGTTTAGACAGTTCTGGTGAGGCCTAAGCTTCCATTACTCATAAACTACATTAGCCTTGTAGTTTTAGTAAAAAACTGAAAAACAAACTCTGGAAATGTCTTAGCTGAGCATCTCTTTTTGGTTGAAAAGGAAATTGTGTAAGTTTGACTTTTTGGATTTACGTCAAATCACCACCCCAGCATCAAAAACGTAAACGCAGTTGTTCTGTATATAATAATCGTTTTCTTTTCATAAAAGGCTTTCACCACTCTGCCCGTCATTTCCTCTAGTCCTTTTTCCTCTTCTCCGTCTCTCCTCCTCCTATTCATCTCATTGGTGGGCAGACAGATTCATTCACACTGCAGCACTGTCTCCTGGGAGGAAAGAGGGGGAACCAGAGGGAGGAGGATGGAGCAGCCATGAGAAACTTGTTGGAAACAGAGACAAAGAGGCCTGGATGAGACTGCTTGACGGAAACTATTGTTTTCAGTGTTTTTTCTACAACTGAAGGAATGCCGTTACATCTACGTCATGTCATTGTCGTGACTATTGTACTGGCCTAACGGAAATTTATGTGCAGGTGTCATAAAAACTAGTCATCTACATCACTTCAAGCAATTCACTCCAGAAACACAGACTCTTAGAATTTATTTACCATATTTATACCGAAAAACCAAGGTAAAAATATATATATTTTCCTGCAACTTGCATTCTTTGACGAAAGGCTTTAGAAGATCAATTTCGGCTTCCCTAAAGAAACCTGAAATGGATGATTCTTTAAAGGTGCCATATCCTTTTTCCTCACATTTATTTTCCCCCCAAGGGCCACATTAAATTTTAATATCAATCCATCCATCCATCCATCCATCCATACATCCATTATATGAGCTGCATATCTTACCCAGGGTCAAGAGCCTAGCCCAGCTCTCATAGGGTGAAAGGTAAAGAAACACCCTGGACAGGTCACCAAGTCAGGTCCATTCAAGTAGTTTTATTGTCATTTCAACCATAAACACACAGTACACAGTGAAACCAAACAACTTTCCTCCAGGACCATGGTGCAATACAAGAACAGAAACAGAACCTTGTATTGTGCTTCATGCAAAAAGATTAGGAGGGACTAAACTACTGTAGGAATAGTAATGTGGGTAAATGTGTGTGAGCTGCTTTGCAGCTTAGTTTCCATAGATGTATATGGACTGAAACTGTGACCTGTGTAATTTGAAACTTTTATAATATTTACATACTACATTAGACAAAAAATTACATGTCACTACATGGTGACAAAAATTCCATTTTCCATTATATGGGCCCTTTATAGAACCACTTTTGTAAAAACCTTTTTAAAGGTTTAAAGACCCTCATAAAGTGGATAAGTACCAGCTTCTGATCTAGGTCAAGAATTATTTGGGAGTCTTTATTTTTAAGGGCGTAGGCAAAGATTGACATTTCGCCTGTAGGTCCTGCCAGTTCATTCAGCTACTCCAACGTGACTAAGGTGACGATTCCACTGACAAAAGGAAGTGTCTACATGTGGTATTAATATGTGGAGGATTTATGCAATTATGTGCGTCTGTCTGAAACAACATTCGCCAGGCCTTCTTCATTCACTCTGCTCTTCCGCCTCGTTCCGCTCCTCCAGCCTAATTCATTGTTTTGCTATGATGCATGCTGTCAATCACTCCCCCAGTCCCTGCCCTTCTCTTCAGTGGAATAAGCACAGGCCTGTCATCTCTCTTATTCTGACTATTTTGGGTTTACTTGCGTTCCTCCTTCGCTGCCTCTCTCATCTGTCTATTTCTGCCACACATTTATTCATTTGCCTCTATTTTTACACAGTGGCGATCCCTGTCATATCCCAAGCCATTCTGACGCAGATGGGATGATGCAGCAGGAGAGAGAGAGAGAGAGAGAGAGAGAGAGAGAGAGAGAGACAGAGAGAGAGAGACAGAGAGAAGAGAGAGAGAGACAGAGAGAGAGAGAGAGAGACAGAGAGAGAGAAGTGCAAGTAACACACACACACACATACACACACACACTCACTCACACACACACACACACACACACACAACAGTAAGCTGGCAGCAAAGTAACAGCATAAGATTTCCTTCAACACTTGTAAGTAAGGTTTCATTTTTGCACATTTTGCTCAGTTTATTTACTTTTAATGTACTTACTTCAACATACTTAGGTAACATTATGATGGATTTGTATGTTTATAACTTACAATTTAACAAATTATGTAACAAATTATGTTTAATATTAAAGTACATTGTATGAGAAAAGGAACTTACTTTTTCCTCAATTCCATTTCAGTTATTTACATTGAGTTCTTAATTTCTTTACTTGTGTTTAATATAATTATTATCAGTAATATCATCATGTTCTTACGTTCAGTTCAGCTCTCAGAGCTCTCGCTTTGGAGCTCAACCCTCTTAGTTTGAAGCTCTACCATTGAATTTTTGACCAAACGTGTAGAATTAAGTCGAATAAACTTCAGTCCCTATGGTGGTAGATGCTGGACGTACTAAGAAGTTCCGGTGCACTTCTATAGGAAACTGAGGGTGAGTCCAAAGCCTAGGACAAAATGAATGTCTATTAGTGATTCAACACTGCAGTTTAGTCCAAGACTAGGCTTAATCCATGTCTGAGAAACTGGCCCAAGGAGTTTTTTGTACCTCCAACTGGAGTCAAGTTTTTACTCTGTAGTGTATTTGATACCCTAGGTAGAAATAACTATGTTTAAATACTCAAAAAATGAAAACTGTTTGGACTGAATTGTTTGTCTCTGTTTGACTTCACTTGGCAAATGCATGTGGCTGGACTACCCCTGAGTGAAACAGAAGTAGTACAACCAGGATACAGAATACAGTGATTAGTCAGATTTATCTGATTTGTTTTTGTTCAAATGTAATCAATGCAACCAGGTCGCAAAATTCCCATCTTAACCACTGACTGGTGACATATTATTAGGTATGTTCTGAGGGGAAATCCCACTCATTAGTCAAACCTGCAGCAAAATATAATCACTGGAAGTCAGTCAGAGTAAACCTACATGTTTTTAAGTGTAATGCTGATGATGGTAAATAACAGAACCCTGCAGGTAACTCTCTTAGACCAAAACCTTGTAACAGCCGTGAAAAAACAACATCAAAGGCAATTTCATGTGAGAGAGCTTTTAGAGATACTAAACAATTTTGACTCTGAAAATAAGCATTTTATAATGATCCAATGCATCTACAGGCACCAAAATCACTTTTGGGGATGTATTTATATGAATACACATTACTGAAGTGTACTATATGGACAAAGTATTGGGACAGAACTGTTTTGCAGGGTTTGGGCTAGGCATCTTAATGCTTCAGCATACCAAGACCTTTTGGACAACACCACACTTCCAACTTTGTGGATACAGTTTGAGGAAGACCCTTTTCTCTTCCAGCATAACTGCCCCAGTGCACAAAGCAAGGTCCACAAAGACATGGTCAGATGAGTTGGATGCGTTGGATGGTTTGATGCGTTGGATGGTTCAGTGTGGAAAAACTTGACTGGCCCACTCAGAGCCCTGACCTCAACTCCATCCAGCACCTTTGGGATGAGCTGGTACTGAGATTGTGAGCCAGGCCTTCTCGTCCAACATCGGTGTCTGATCTCATAAATTCTCTACAGAATAAATCAGCACAAAATCCCTCAGAAACACTCCAAAATCTTGTAGAAAGCTTTTATATGGAAGCTGTTATAGATGCAAATGGGGGCCAACTCCATATTAAAGTCTAAGTATTTGAATGCAGTGTCATTAAAGTCTGTTGATGTAATGGTCAGGTGTCCCAATACTTTTATCCAGTAGTTTTCATCCACACCATAAGGGGGCTCAACCTGTCAGCCACCACTCGCCGAAGCAGAGAGCCAGCTCAAAACAAACGTGTGATTCCAACACTTTCTGCAGCAAATACACAAATTTAAGCGACCAAAATAGACAGAAATCATCAAGAAAATGCTGCACAGAATTTGTGAGTAGCTCGGTCCTAGAAAAAGGGAGCATTAAAGGAATAAAACCCTTAAATTTAGGGTCTTTTCTGATAGGCAGTGTTAGTGGTGCTAGTAGAAGCTAGCAGGAGCTAGCCATGATGATGCTAAATGAAATGACTAAAATATTCATTTTTTTACCCTGTTTTTGTGAGTTTTAATAGTTCAGCAACATTTAAGGGAGGGTAGTTGAACAAAAAAAATGCATTTCAGGTTAAGTGAAAGGCACAAGAAAAGCCATCATTTTCCTGTCGTTTCTGAATCAGCACAAACAGAAGAAGCTTTTAGCTGTATTTTTATGTTTTCCATTTTCTTCAGTGAGGATTTATGTCCCGTTTTATGACTAGGGACACAAATCCTGGGTCCCTGAGGAGCTCCCTGTCTCGGCTGAGTAAAAGGGAGCAGAATAAACACGGTAAAAGGAGACAAGCAGCCCCTGATAGACTCATCCTCTGTACCTTTAGGTTGTGTCCCAAACTGCACACTGCCACACTAGAGATTTGGGACACAGCCATTAGAAGTGCCTTCAGTAGCGCAGTATCTTGTGTAGAGGTGTGTGGTTTGGGAAGCAGCTTTTGTGTTGAATGTCAATTATTTTTTGTTTTCTTCATGGAAGCCCATTTCTGTCACTTTTTAATGGTTTCTCATAATATGACCTAATTTCTCAACAATTTGTCTCATAATCAGTACCTAAAGTCTCATAATATGACAATGTCTGTTATTTGGCTCATAGTATGTACATACATTATTATAGTAATATACAATTTTGTATAAAATATCTACAATATAGAAAATATATGATTGAGAAAATACGATATATGACAAATGAATGATTTCGAGATTGCATTGTCTCCTATAGTAAGAAATTAGGTCTTAATTATGAAGTATCTCATGAGGTAGTAAATCATAAATGTGAAACATTATTCAATTTAATCTCCTCCCATATTGTCATGTGAAATTAGGCTTCTGTGAAGGAATTTCATGAGATCATAGTAAATCATAATTATAAAAGAATAAGTCATACATTTAAGATTTCATAATTATGGGAAACTCACATTACTAAATGCTTTTTAATGGCAGAAACATGCTTCTATATCTTTTAGTGCTGGGCAATATAGAAAAATACAGAATTTTCTTGATGTATGTCACAGTACAGATCCATCTTCTGTGCCTTTAGGCTGTCTCCCAAACTGCACACTGTCACACTAAATATTGAGGACACAGCCATTAGAAGTGCCTTCAGTAGTGTAGCATCTAAAGTGTAGATGTTGGTGGTTTGGGATGCAGCTTTTGAATGTCTTTTGGGGGACTCTGTGACCTGCACTTTTCTAAACCCACTTTTGTCTTTATGGAAGCCCATTTCTGCCACTTGTTAAAAGTTTTTAATAATTATGACTTTATTTCATTATAAGATTTTGTATGAAATATCTCTTGGTTCTGGAAAAATAAAAACTATGACAAATTGAATTCAATATATTCTTATCTCATATTATTGCCTCATGAGGTAATTAAGTAAATCTTAATTGTGAAATATTAAGTCATAAGTGTAATCTCATCTCGTATTATCATGAGAACTTAGGCCTTAATATGAAATAATATATCATGAGATAGTAAATCATAATTGTGAAATATAAAGTCATACATTTAAGATATCATAATTATGGGAAAATCTCATAACTAAATGGCTTCTGTTTTCGGATGGGCAGAAATGGGCTTCTATACCTTTA